>JAUTBV010026231.1:0-21472 GCA_032361325.1 Lepetodrilus fucensis | reverse complement strand
AAACATGATTTTGTGTATGTCAAGTGAATGTACTTTGCAGTTATAGCTAAGAACTAGTCCAAAACAACCATAAATATCTAATATGCCTTTAAAGCAATCAACAATATAATAAGTTTTTGGTACAAATATGTGTCTTCTGTGGATCAGTCCCCAGGTCTCTCGATGGTGATAGCGAATGTTTCACAAGATTTTCTCCATTGTTGTCAGATCAAACCAGCAAAGTCCACTGTATCTACAAGTTGTCGCGTCCGGGCGAGGAGGACAGACTCCGGGCCCTGAACATGGACAACCACCGCCTACTGTGGCACGGCAGCAGCATGAGCAACTTCATCAGTATCCTCAGTAGGGGCCTCCTCATCACGCCCCCAGAGGCACCGGTTTCAGGGAACTTGTTTGGAGAGGTGAGAAGAATTTTAAAAGCAGCTCTAATCTAAAAATAATAATAATAAAATGTACATGATTTTTTTTAACATTGAGAAGAAAATTTTGTTCGTTTCTTGAGATTTGCTTTCTTTATGGAGTTATCGCCTTTGGTTCATTGACACCAATTTTGGCTTATGGAACTTTACTCAACTTCATTTTTGCTTGTTTTTATTTTTTTCATAATGTTTCGGAGAAAATTGTATTACCAATAAAACATGTAACGTTCTTCATGTGCCTTCTAGTATTGCACAGCAAAATAATACTATATGTATTTTCTATTTTCAGGGTGTCTATTTCTCGGACACCTTTGCCAAGAGTCGAAATTATTGCTATGGTTACAACCCCGAATCTGATGCAAAACTGATGCTTGTCAGTCAGGTAAGTGTAATTCTTTGCATGTTTTCCCAAATCTTTGGATCAGGAAGTTCTCCCAACAGAAAAGACAGAATCTTAATGACAATTCTGTTTTCAATTTTCAGGTTGCTCTGGGCAAATCAAAAGAGGACGTGAGGGTCGACGATGACGACCACTTCGATCCAGACATTAACTCCCTGAAGATCTTTGGCCGCATGGCACCAAACCCGGACTATGATGTCTCCATGCCTTTTGGTTTGTATTATTACCATCGCCACCTTTGTTTACTTGTAACAGCCTTGTATGTTGTTCGGTCTTGCTGTTTATTATGTTGGGTGCGGGAAGTAGCACAGTGGGAGATCATTGGAATTTGAAGCCAAAAGTCCTCTCCTTGGGCCCAGCATCAACGATTGCAGAAATGTAACCGTGATAGAATGTCAAGAAACTTGTGAAATTTGTACCTTTTATTTAACAGTTTCATGCTCAACTCACATTTTGTTCTTAAATCCCAATGTAAAATCTGAGGAGCTTGAAATTGTGCCCAAACATTTTGTATTAACTGCCTGAACATATCAGTATAGTGGCCAACGAAATGTCGTAGTAGATCCAATATTGTATATGTACATAGACATTTATTTCATTTCTATTTATCAAAGATTTTTTTAGTAACCTATGGGGCCTGGCGATGTATAGTGCTTCATGTTGGTGTAGCAGGTTTTTACTAAATGTACTTTTTCTTTCGCAGGCACTGTCATGCCTTTGGGGCGCACTAGAACCGTCGAGAGGAAACCCAACCCATTTGTTCCGTACAATGAATTCATCGTCTACGACACGTCACAAATCTGTCTACGATACCTGGTCATGTTCAGCAATTAGTGTCCGGAAAGAAAAGTGTACGTGTGTGTAGGTGTGTGTGCATGTGTGTATGTGTTGTGTGAATGTCGCGGCAGCATCGACTGGAGACATCGTCGCAGGTACCACCGGAACCACAGCGCCACAGATGGACAGAAGCGTCATGTCGTCAGCGGCGATCCTCAGTAGCGAGACGGGCATCATAAACCAGCTAGACGCGAAAATGTCCGTCATCGTGAATCATTTATCAGTCCTCTTCTCATCGTGTGTAAATAAACAGCATGTTCTGACTACGCATCAAAAACTAGTCGGTTGTTAGTGGTGCATGATCATCTACGTAAATCTCATCTTGTAACTCTTCCTTCGCGGAGGAAGAAAAATACATTCGTCTTTGACAGGTGCACCGAAAGAAAATATGTGAAATTGAAAGACATAGAATTTATTACGTGTGAACAAATATTTTTTGGTAAAAGTGTACGGGATATATATCAGATTAAATATTGTATTAATTGTTGTCGAATGGTGTGTTGATAACGCGGTTTACAAGATATATTTCTATACATGTTATGATCGGTGATCAATCAACTCCCAAAGTCAAAATAAAGCTTATTAATCCTAGATTTAGCAGTGGTGGCGACAAAATATGCAAATGAAATTACTGCAAGTTATTATGGAAAATGAATGAGTGCAATATCGGTCTGATTGCCCTTGATGTAAATTAGCGACGTGCAATGCAAATGGACCCGGTATTCTCTACAGCATGTTTATGCATGTCAGTTAAAACATGGCTGCAACATTGCATGATGATATATGGCTAGGGATGATTTTTATTCTCAATAAGTTTAAAGAAAAGTCTCTGTTGAGCTCTCTTCGGTGTTAATTCTTTCTGTCTTTGCACATTCTTTCAATCTTGTTCTCTCATTGTCATCAGGTCATGTGTTGTCATTTCGTATCGTTTCATTCATGGTGTACTTTTTTTGTTTCGGATTGTAAAGTGCACTGATAATATACACTGAACTACTGATTTCAATATGTGTACAGTTAGAACCTTACAAGCCTCTATAGCCTGCATGTAACTGATCTGTATCCTAATGTAACACAGCTAACATTAGATTTCTGTATATTACAATGCAACATTTTACGAGATTGCAGGATTTTGTTGGTCTCGAATGTGCTGTATTTTGCTAGAATGTCTTTATGATTAAGTATGTGCTATGTTTTGTGATTGAGAATATTTCTTTGGTTCCGAAAAATGCTTGAAGGTTTTACAAACTGAAACATTGAATATTATGTCTTGGTATATCTGATATTTTGCAACAATTCCAAATTTTAATGGACATCGGGGTCCTCGTTACTGTTTTAAATTTTTTACATCACCTTTTTTTGGGGGGGTGAATAAGAAATTCTTTCAAATTTAGCATGGTAACAACTCTATTCTAAGCTACAGTTACAATAATGTTTGATAGTCACTTGCCTGTTCATTCCAATAAAGACACATTCATTGAAATAATTGGCTATTTTGAACCATCAACTCTAGTCCAATGTGTGCTTGAATAAATATTGAATGCTATGTGTAATAGTTTTAACCCTCCCCCTGCTGGATTAGGCACAGACACCGTGTTTTATCAAGCATGGTAACAGCTGTGTGATTGGAGTGGGAAAACAAGCTCGGGGATGCAGGCCCTGAGCCATGTCCGCGGAAAATAAATCTATATTTCCACAGATCTGCGGAAATTTGCCATACCTATGGCATCTGTAGTTGCCTCCAGCATGGTGAGGGTTAAAGAATGACCATGAGATTGAAATATTGCAGAGTTGTTTTGGCAGTTGGAAGTTACATGTGGTCGACATTCCTTCTTAAGATCATTCAGCATCGGACATTCCACTGCATTTGGATTCGGTATGAATATGTGTACTCTTCAAAATGCACTTAAATTGGGTGTCAATGTGAAATTGATAACATGCGTCATTGAGATTGTTTAAATCTGGAAGCAGGGTGTTGTGAATTGAAAATTTTGAATGCAGTGTTAAAGCTCGTAGGATTGCAATGCTTTTTTCAAAGCATGGACACAAATCTAGTAGTGATTAATATTGAATTGTAAATTAAGTTGTTTTGTAATGGTCATCAGTCTGTATTGAAGCTATATTTTTTGTTTCTCTTTTTTTTTTTATCCATCACAATGTTTCATCAATAATTGTTACAACATACACTTTTGACTTTTATTCATGGAATGTTTGACATTGAAATTTTCTATCTCTTCATATATATCTCGATGACAAATACAAGTAATGCAAGTTTTGTTCTGGCAAAAGATACTGTTCCCATGTGGGGAATTTGTGAATAAGGAAGTTCATAACAGTGGGCCTGAGGTTACAAACTTTTTCTGAGTACGATTTCATTGTCAACTGAAAGTTTTGTTCACATATCCCAATGCAAAATTTGAGTTACCTAAGCATATACTGATTGGGTTTCGTAACAAGAAATCATATTCAAAATGTTTTATGATCTCTGAGGCCCTAGTGTGAATCGGTACTTGATTGGCAGCTATGTAAACAATACCCAAATATTTCTTGAATAAACCCCAGGTCTCATGTTAAACATTACTTTATTATAATTATGTCTGTCAATTTGGGAGAATATATTGCTTTTTCATAATGTTGTAAGTAGCATCGTATATTGTTGGTGAATTGCTATTTAAGGATCTATGATATTTTAGTATACTTTTATTATTTTTTATTATGAAAGAGATTTCTCAACGATATTTGTCTTCATTAATAATTTGTGTTATTTACATCTTTTCAATCTATATAAAAGTATGCATGTTGTCCATTAACATCTTATACAACCGTTTCTTTACCAACCTATATCTGTGCTATACACATCCAGATAATAATTGTACAGTGTCTACATGGATATTAACTTACTTATAAAATTAATAATAAAATCGTTTTGCATCCTGTTTGATAAGTAGTTTCAAAGGATTTTGATTATTGTGGGTATTTACATGTTATGTATTATATATGGTATCTGCGTTGTACATGAGCTAGCTTATTGTTCTGTCCATCATTCGGAGTAATGTTTTTTTTTTGTATGTAGAAGATAACATATATGTAGTGTCTCACAAGTATTCATCCACTGGGCCACACATATTCTAGTGGAAATAAAAACTTCGAAACAATTCCTTTTATATATTGTCATTTTGATATCCGTTGACCCGAGATTAGTAAACTTTTGGGGTATGATTTCATGCTCAAGCTCAAATTTACATGGTGATTTTTAACAAACTTTTGAGTTGAGCATGAAATTGTACTCAAGAATATTTTGTGATATTGTGGCCTGGCCCCGAGATTACACAACTTTTATGAGTACGTTTTCATGCTCAACTCGTGATATGCTCAAAAACATGACATGAGTTGTAATTGTGCAAGTTTTGTAATCTTGGCCTGGTGTGCTGGAAGAAAATTGCATTTCTCAACGCTAGAGTGTTTCAACCCAAGATGAAAACAATTATTTACAAGTACGATTTCATGCTCACCTCGAACATAAGGCTAATTTGTATTTGGATATTTGTGAACAAAGTTTCACAAATCCCCATATCAAATTTGAGCTTGAGCATGAATGTTTATTAATCTTGAGGACTATTCCACTCTCTACCTGGGACAGATTTTTCAAGGGAAAGAAATGGAACTTGGCCGAGTTTTAGCATTGCTTTTAGTTGTTTTAATGCCACGAATAAAGTCTGAGAACAACAAAGTACCATATTTTCTAGACAAAGTCGCTCATCTCCATAATTCTTCTGCTATGGCTGAATGCATATAAGACGTCTGGGACTACATATTTAGGAATGATGTCGAGATTCAAGCCTCTGATCTACTACGGTACTCTATGGGCCAATCAATTTACCTTGAATTATATGGAAGAACAAATTACCTGTACACAGACAACTATAAAAAGTATTTTACGTCGATATTTTATCTCGTAAATTCTTGCTCATTCCTACCACAATAATTGAACATAATTAATAATTATCAACATATCATTTGAAGAATATTCAATTAAATTTATATCATACACACATGTACTAAATTTACTAATTTCACAACCAAAATTGCAATGCTCGGGATTCTTTATAATTAAATTTTACATTTTGGCGATTTAAAAAAGAAAATAATAATTAATCCTAAACAATCGAAAATATATGTAAATAATGTACATAAATACAAATGAGTGGTTTCTAAATGAACATGGTATACTCTGCCACCCCAATCATCCAACATACACTTGACGTATATTAATAATACATGTGCACCATATCCACCATATTAATCTTTCTCCATTCACCACAATTACACAGAAGTAAATAATTGGAGCCTGCTCCTTTCTAGCTGTTCTGTCTGTACTTTCTGTCCGACGCATGCGCAGTTACCAAGGATTAACACCCGTCGGACAGAATGTACAGATAGTACAGCTAGAAAGGAGCAGTCCCTTGAACAAAGAACACAAGACATTCTACACCCATTTCTTTCTTGTCTTGTACATTTATTCCACACTCCATCTAGCTCGAGATTCTTCCAACTTTGACTGCTGACCATAAGATACAGTAGACCTCGCATAAACCGGCCTCGGATAAACCGGACACTCACCTATAACGGACTGAATCTGAAGTCCCATCTATAATGTCGGCATGAAATGCATTGACACCCCTATTTCGTAGATTATCTCGGTAAATACTTCATGGAATGAAAAACAAAACTACTTCATTTTCTTATTTCATTTTAAACCAAAATTTAAAAAATATTGCACCAGTAATAAAAAATCTGTTTTATGCATATGCAGAGGGACGACGTTCGAAAGGAACAGGTAAAAAGGCTTGATTTGCACGTGCTGATGGTCTTCTTCACATACACGCATGTGTAATTCAGCCTATTTGCCTGTGCCTTCTTTCGAACGTCGCCCATCTGCATAAAATAATACTTAAACTCAAAATATTTGGTGATCGTTATATAAACAGATTTTTTATTACTGGCGCAATATTTGTATTTATTTTTATTTTGGTTAGGTAAAATGAAATAAGAAAATGACGATTTTTTGTTTTTCATTCCATGAAGTATTTACCGAGATATTCTACAAAATAGGGGTGTCAATGAATTTCATGCCAAACTATAACGCTAATTATGGCCTATGCGTATAATGGACTTTGCATATAACGGACAAAAATAGCCGGTCCCAATGAGTACGTTATATGCGAGGTCTACTGTTACTGTACTATATTTATATTAATAAGAAGTCTCATGTTCAGCAGGTATGGCCAAGAGGAATTTCAAGCTAGCTACACTCCAGCATCCAAGTCCTCAGCAAAATGTGTCTGATTTTAGTCTTAGCCTTAAATTGATTTAACCCATCACATACAAGAGTCAGATCTACATGCCTCCAGGTGAAAACAGTAAGTCAGATTTCTGCATGTTCTGTCACTCATAACCATGCATTGCTGCAGTATTCTCACAATGCACTACACATCAAATATTACAAATAGGCCACTATCATACATTTAATTGCATTTCTAATTATTGGTTTAAACTTTCGGTTTCACCCAATTGCGATGAAAATGCCGAGTTAATCTGTTTTTATATCACTTTGAATTATTGGTCAACATCAATAAAAATGTACGGCCAAGAGGTCATTCTTTCTGGAATAGTAAATTTGTTGTGTATCACTATCAATGATTGTATTCTACATCATTCATTTCAACATATCTTTTAATGCATATATACACAGTGACATCAGTGATCAAATTATTATTTAAAAATGTTTAAACACTGGTCGACTGGAGTTGACACAAATTCATGCATCCACTCTCAAAAGACTCGAACATAAATGCAGAATCTCCTCATTCAACATGCTGGCATGTTTGTCAGCTGTTGATATAAGTTGAACATGTAACCATTTTTTTTGGCTGAACATTACTGTTAGCGCTAATTCAATTGAACATGTCAGAACTATTACCAGACTGTTGATACTCAACACGTCACCAATTTCTCGGGCTGTTAATTCAATTGAACATGTTACTTGTCAGAAATATTACCCGACTGTTCATTCAACTTAACACATCATCAATGTATTTTTCTGGCTGTCAATTCAATGTGAAGGTAAACCTTGCCAGATTCTTCTAAACAAGTCACCAATTTGATTTAACAGAATGCCGCCCATCCTGGCCAGCCGTTGAATCAATTGAACATATTCCCCATCTTTCCCGCGGCTCCCTGTTGGAACTGTCTCATCATGCTCTGCAGTCCCTGCATTCCGCCCATCTGCTGTAGAACCCGCGGGTCCATCATCTTCGCCATCTGCTGATTGAGCTTGGCCATCTGCGCAGGGTTCACATTTTTCCCGATATCGCTTCCCTTGCCCTTGAAAAGTCCCTTGATGCCTCCCATCTTCTTGACCATCTGCGCGAACTTCTTGTACTGGGTGAGGAGGTCGTTGACCTCTCTGATTGACACGCCCGCACCCCTGGCGACTCGTTGTGCACGTGACTGCTGTCGTGAGAACAGCTTCTCTCCTTCCAAGCTGTCCAGTTCGCTGTCGTTCATGCTGTCCATGATTGTCATCAACTTCTTCAGACGCGCCATCGATTCCTGCTCGCTTCCCTTAGTCATGAAGTCAGAGCTAAACCCGGGAATCATTCCCATCAGCTGGCTGAACGGTCCCATCTTCATGATGTTCTGGAACTGTTCGTACATGTCTCGTAGTGTGAACTGACCGTGACGGAGCTTCTTCATCAGTTCCTCGTTGTCGTCAAGCTTGAGTTCGCTGACCTTATCAATGAGGCCTTCTATGTCTCCCATGCCGAGGAGCTTGCTGACAAACGGCTGGACTTTGAAGGGTTCGAAGTCGTCTATGTGTTCACCGGTTCCTATGAATATGACAGGACTCTTTGTTGCCGCTACGGCGCTGAGAGCTCCGCCGCCCTTGGCGTGACCGTCGAGCTTAGTGATGATGACGGACGCCACATCGACTTTTTCTTTGAAGGCTTTGGCTTGCGCCTCGCATGCTTGTCCTATACTGGCGTCCATGACGAACACCACATTGTCCGGAGTTATCGCCTGGTTCACTTGCAACATCTCCTCGAACAGCGAATCCTCCTGCTTGTGCCTGCCACTGGTATCCACGATTATGATTTCAAAGTTCTCGTTCTTGAATTTGTCCACCCCCTCTTGAGCAATCACCACCGGGTCGATTTCCGTGTAGCTACCGTAGAAGGGAATCCTTGCTTTGGTGGCGTTTTGCTTGAGCTGGTCAAAGGCGCCTGCACGGAATGTATCCGCACATATAAGGCATGTTTTCCAGCCTTTTTTCTGGTAATGGTACGCAAGCTTTGTGCACGTGGTGGTCTTTCCACTGCCTTGAAGACCTACAAACATTATGCAGTTGTTCTTGCCTTTGGTAGGCTGCCATGATTTAACACCAGGATCAATAAGTTTAACCAATTCCTTGAAAACGGCAGATTGGATCATTCGCCTCTTGTTGAGACCCCCTGCCATCTCATCGAAATCGATGACAGATCTGACATTTTCTCGAAGCGACTTCACCAGTCTTATATTTACATCAGCTTCTAGCAATGCCGCACACACCTCCTTAAGCATAGCATTGAGAACCTCTTCATTGATAATCGTGGCATTGCTCAACGATTTAAGAGCAGATGTTATTTTCCTTCCTAAATCTGCTAAAACCATATTGACAGATTAGTTAGACGGTTTCGTAGAGAAATGTTGTCCAATATGACTGTAAATTGTCGAGTACTGTGTACTCTATGTCCCCTAAGCGTTCATAAAATGATAATAATCAGTCTGACGTAAATATTGTAAACAATCTTCTAGAAAACACTTGCAGCACCATGCAACCACACGAATACTCAACAGGATGTCGACACGTAGCATTCGATTTTCTAAAATATGAATTTACTGATATGGACATTGTTTAACTACTAATAGATAATCTAATGGAAATTAACTCTAATACCTATATTGTAACAATAACTCATTCTACGTTTATAAAAAAAATAATGTAGTCGTAAATTATTGACTCATTATCATGATAATAACATTTAATATTGATTATTAACAATCCGTTTTCCGAGTGATATGTTTCAGATTTTGGATAGATCACTTCCGGTTATTGCGTCCATGACAGATGAAAATGAAGAACTTTGAGTCTCTCGTTACTATTTTCGGGGCATTATTCCTCTTGTCTGTAACGCTAGCTGCAGATAGTAATGACGCCCCAAAGGAAGACGTTGATGAACAAAAATTAGAATATGCTAAAGGCTCTGTATGCGGATATTGCGACTATTGCAAGGTGCGTATATCGAAAACCGGGGACCTCTCAACAATTGCGGTTTTCAATCATCAATATGTAGAAATGCATCTATATTAGTTCTCAGTTGTGTTATAAATGAACACTTGCTTGAAATCTATAGTGAACAATCTCGCATTATACGATTTTTATTAATTTGAGCCAAAACTGCTACGTATATCGATTCACATTTTAGCAAATGTAAACTGCAAGTTGGTCATATTTTAAAATTGTATTTAATTTCATGTTTTCAGTTTTGTAAATTATGCGATGCTGACTGCCCTTGTGAAACCAGTGCCAGTAAACCAAACTGCAAGATGTGCAAGGTAAGCATCAATAGGAACGGTCAATGTACAATCCCAACCAATAGGGATTGTAAATTGACATAAGAATAGTGAGATTTATTCAAAATTTGGTGACATAAACTGGTCAAACATCTAAATGCATTACACAGATGACACTGTTCCATTGTGATGTATGAAAACATCATGATGCAGACGTCATTCATAGCAACTGTTGCAAGCTTTGCTATGGTATAATCAAAATCGAACTGAAATTATTGTGTGTTTTTCCTTTATTTCAGTACTGCAAGTACTGCTATTTATGCTCTGGCGTGTGTGATACCATCTGTAAGCCAGGTAAGTTAACTATTTTAACAATTGATGACATTAATTGTTGCATGGTATGGTAGAACGTTTGTCTTAGTGGTAAAATTCCCTGGGTTCAAATCCCATCCTAGGAGCCAAGTATCATTGTACGTGAAAGTTACATTTCTGACACAATCTTGATATCATTCACTGTCTATGATTGGATATTGCAGTTTTTCAAGTGAATGAATCTTGAATGTAGCTCTAAAGTTAAACCACAAATTACAACAACAAAGAAACTAACACCATGGAATATATTTATATCAGTACATTTTTACCTGGATAAAACACATTTTATATGCATTTTCTCCTCATACATGAGTGAAAAATTCCTGCTGTGACATAAACCGATAATGGACTTGTGTGTAATTTTTTTCATTTCCAGGTGGTGTTTTAGATAGAGTGTCTGCTGCTATGATAAAGTAAGTGTTCGTAATCAAAATAGTTCACCTTGCCAGGGCTCTGGACTAACATTCTGAGTTCAAAGGTGCAAAATGTGAAAAAGTAGGTTGCCCGCAGTGCAATTTAACTTGCCCCTGTACGTCGGGCATATGCTAGTCCAGAGCCTTGCCTTGCAGCTTACAGTAGACCTTGCATATACATGTATAACGTACTAATTGGGACTGGCTATTTTGGTCCGTTATATGCAAAGTGTGTTATACGCATATATACCGTAATTAGCGTTAGACAGGACCAGGACTTACAGATTCAGTACGTTATAGGTGAGTGTCGGGTTTATGCGAGGTCTACTGTATATTTACCAGTGTCCACATTTAGTTACGATGCTTTGTGATTATGCAAAATAATATTTGGAAGCTAACTAGCTTTAACACTCTTAAAGTATCTTCAATATTACAGTATGAATAAAATAACTAAGAGCTAAGTGCTACATTATTGCATAAATAATATGTTAGTAATCTGTTTCTAGTGATCTGGTAAACTATTAGGCGGTCTTCACAGCTTAGTTCCTTAGTTAGGAGACACAACTCAACTACTTAGTGATTCATTTGTATTAGGGTGGTGTTGGGTGGTGATCATCACAAATGGGTGAAAGATGCCTGCAGTGACATTGAACTCACTGGGGTGGTGAATTTGCATATCAAATTTGAGAGCATCCTCAAAAACCCAAGCCATTATGACTACACTAACCTCCGTCAAATACCCTGGGATTATTGTCTATATAGAACTCTGTTTTCAACACGCGACTGTTGTGTGGGGGTTACATGCTCTAAATATATCGACCAATCCAAGCCAGGCGGAGATATATTTAGAGCACACGTAACCCCCACGCAACAGTCGCGTGTCTAGTGGGACTGATTGGTTGATATAAATATAATGTGTCTGCATTCATTTGGGCTGTTCAATGTAGAAAACAGAGTTCTACATAGACAGTGATCCCAGGGTATTTGAAAGAGGTTAGTGACTTGCCATAATGATAATGGCTTGGGTTTTCGAAGATGATTTGAGAGGGGTAACCTTTATGGAGTGATGAATAACTGACATTTCCTGGCAAGTTAGCATTGTTTGAAAAATCTATGAGAGGTTTAAATGGTTTAAACACTATACAGTATTACTGAACTATTCTATGTTGTGTTTCAGTGCTTTACCAACCTACAACTTTGACAAAAAGGAAGTTGACGGCGACATTGATTCGGTTAAAGTCTGGATTGACAGAAAGAAGGATGAATTATAACATGTTTGCATGTTTAGACACCCAGATTGAGAGCACATGTATCAAGAAGAAAATATCACATCATCTATCAGTTTCTAGGTCCTTCATCTATCATTGGTGTCGCACCGAGTCATTTTCAACACTGTGATGCATTTGTCTGCTTATTTCCTAATTGGTGCATAGTGAAAGACAACGATTTCTAATCTTTGTCATTTATAGTTACCTTGTTATCTATTCAAATCATTTCTGTTGTTAATTGTATATTTTTTTTACAGCTGTATTGAATTGAAATGTTTGCATTTTCATTGTTGTATATTCGCATAATCAACACTCTTTAAACTCTTACCAAAAGGTCCCCAAATTTAAACACGTCAGTGTTCGTGTGTGTTACTGTTCCGATGCGGTCATGGTGGGATGCAATGTCTTTACCGTCACAGTGTAGTTATCATCCATGGTTTGTCAGTACCAGCTGATGCTCGCAGGTTTACTGCAACATTTAGTGCTATGGGTGTTGCAGGTTTTCTTCTTTTGTAAACTGATAATATGAGCAAAATAATCTTGAAAGATGCGATGAATTGGAATTTAAACAAAAATATGTATGGGCACTGAGTATATGGAAATATTTTGAGTATTATTTCATGTTCAACTCAATGAAGTTATGGGGATTTGTGAACGAGAGCATTAAATCGTACTCCATTATAAGGTTGTTTAATGTCATGGCCTGTATCCGAGATTATGAAAAAAAATGTTGTACAATGTCATGCTCAACTCAAAGTTTCTACATAAATTCACATGTAAAATATGAACTTTAGCATGAAATTGTAAAAAGGCGTCATAATCTCATGGGTCTAGTCGCCATATACGTATTAAATCAAAATAATAATTTTTCATAATGAAAAGTCCAGATTCTTTGGTCGTCATATATGGGTGAGATATTCCCGCTGTGACGTCCAACAATTATTCACCAACTCGCTCACTCCTTGATCATTGCTGATGATTCTCTACTTTAATAACAACAAATATATACTTTGGTCTCCTAATTGGCTAATATAATCTACACTGCATATCTATCGTCACATGGGTGAAAGATTCCCGCTGTGACGTAAAGCAATAATTCACTCACTCACCCATATAATATCTGCTAGCATCTCCTAGCAGTATTGCACGTGAACAAGTGCCATACTAGTATTTAAATTTGGTCCCTTGCAGATAAACTATCACACATGATGTTGAGTACTTACTCGTACTGTTGTATTTTGACAACTTACGTATGTCTGTGAAGACTATGAGCATCTTGTTTAGTTAGCCCTTTCCCTGATGGAATAGTCCTCAGCACATTTCATAGGCCATCCCTAGTTTCTGCCAGCATGGGAAGGGTTAACAACATTTGGGGCGAAATGACACCAGAATTTGGTTGTGAATGAGAATACTTGCCCTGTACGATCAGGGCTGAGTTCAGGCTGCACTTAGTACAACATGTATGTAGCCTGAACGCACCCCAGGTTCTCATATGCAGCATGAAAGTCACAATGTGAATGTTGTTATATCATGTGCGTTAACCAGACTATGCCAGATTAGTAGTCAAGGCATTGCCCTTATGGGCATCTGTGATTGCCTCCAGCATAGTGAAGGTTAATTGATCATAATGCCGGTAGTGTGCATGGTGTGAGCTATTTATTTGATTTCCTTTTCTAAATTGTGACATATCAGTTTGGAGAATGAATTTGGTTGAGCAGGAATATGTACCCAATTCAAAAAGATCAAAATATTGCTGATATTTGTGAATGATCAAAAATATATATTTGTCCGGTGTGTAAATATATTCCTTATAAAATTGGTCATTTGGGAATTATTTTGCATGACCTGAAATTTGTGGATTCTTTAAAATGTATAAATTCTTTTAAAAGTACAATATACATATATTTATAAGTCCAGAAATCCAGATTTTGCATAATATGCATTCAGCTATATTCATATTATATAGCACATCGCAGAAGCGTTATGGAGACAAAACAACTTTGTCTAAGTATATGTGTTATCAAACTGGATTTTATGCATTTGACATTCATTTAGATCAAAGGAATTTCTGTCCGATTTATTAAGGACATTTTGTTTTCAAAATTGGTTGTCCAAGATTTATAAGCAACTGCCAACAATACAAATGTTGCTCTAGGTTACCACCCCTTCATCCCATGTTGCTGGGAATAATATGACCAGCATTGTTTCGTTACCTGTTTGCTACCCATTCTACCCAATATATGGCTTGTGAATTTTGGTTTTCATTGGATGCAACCGTATATTAATATTGATTGTTGTTACAGTAGTAGACCATCAATTTAGTACTATTAGTACTAGTACATACTGTTTATCAGTTATTCTCTGTGTGTGCACATATTCCTAGACATTTTTTGGTATTGCAAAGTAAAGTTTGGTAGTAATCATAGTAATATACATCCTGTTTTCCAATTTACCAGCACCATCAATCTGAAGGGATAATAATATTATGAATTTCTTTTAGATTATAGATCCTGTTAATTTTTCCAATTTGTCAGCACCATTATTCTGAAATATCAAATTATACTATCAAATTATCATAGCATTTGTTTGTGAATTAATATTATGAAATTTGTAGTCATGAAATATTCATTTGTAAATTTCACTGATACATTAGCAACGTAATTAATAGAGTTTTTCATAGGTATCTGCACTGTATTGCTGTTTAAATTTCCATTCCAATTTTAGCTTTAACATTCCCATTTGTGATTTGTAATACTATCCAAAATTGTGTGTTTATAAGAAGCACACATCAATTTGTTTTGTAGACATTTAATTTAAATAAACAGTATTATATATTTTAAATAATTCTATTTGCGTTTTTATTTTCTTGCTGAATCTTATGACATGTATTATGTTAATTCTTTGTGTTTTCTACAAATTCCAGATTCTGTTAAATTATTTAATCACTCAGAATCATGTGATGAAACAAAGGACCATGTTGAAACGGCTGTTATGTGTTATGTGTATACATTTCAATACTATACATGTATACATTATTCGTTGCAAGTTTTAAACATATATTGTGTCACTATCCAGAAAGAGTAATTGCATTTAGAAGAACACTTTTAATATTATGAAATTCGTACGTTTTATTAAAAGATACATTGTATTATTAGTAGATATTATTGTCTTGTCAATACCTTAGAAGTGACATTTCCTCGAGAATCCCGAAACACTACACTAAAACTCCGTCAAATATATTACCTGGTTAGTAGTCATAATAACCTGATCGTATCTAGGATTCGTTCCTGCCCTACACTGAATCACAGTCTGAAATGCCTAGCAGAGAATGGGTACCCGGAAGGATGAGATGGGCATGTGAATGATAACCTTGATGCACCTTGAATGGCTGCTCGGGTTGTATACTCCCCATGGAGTTGATAAGGAAATGAGTGCACAGATCTGTTGACTGAGGTAATAAGCGCATTTGAGCAGGATATTTACGCTATATAATGTACAGTATATAATACTAATTAGGATGACTCAGGTATGAATATGACTATTACTACTACTACTACTACTACCACTACTACTACTACCACTACTACTACTACTACTACTTTAATGCAAGTTCTAATAGTGCATGTTTATTCAATTATATCAGACGTTCCTGTCGTAAACGCAAAATCAGCAGGAACATTAACCCGCGTATATGAATTTTGTAGTAGAATGGTTATCTAAGTGTATGACATTTCTGGTATAATAAAGTCATCGTTGTTTTATATAGATCTTATAATAGGAGGGCGCCATCGAAAAAAGAAATGAATGTGGTCATTTATTGTACCATTCAGATAACATTCTAGGAATCTGATTGGTTGAGAGCCAAAGTGTACCAACCACACTGTCGAGGTAGCCTCGTTTGTTTGGATTGTCGATTAATACGCACCTTAAAGGCATAATATCACAGATATTTATGGTTGTTTTGGACTAGTTCTTAGCTATAACTGCAAAGTACATTCACTTGACATTGTAGTCATAATGGCTTGGGTTTTCGAGGATCATCGAACCGTAGTTCCATAAATATTTCCATGTCGTTATAATAGGCCTAGTATGGTAGAACTGTGTTCGGTATTTGTCGCCACACCCACCCACGTAGGCTACACATTTTGCGGTGCTAATAATTAACTATGCATTTCGGATGCCTACCAATATTGTTTTGGTGCATATTGTTTCTCTCTCTTAGCATTAATGCAGGTCTATCCTTTACCGCATCCAGTCACATATCGAACAATTGTCTGTTTGTCCATAAACCTTTATTTTATATATGCCGTACACCTTTGTAAATACAACCACTTCAAAATGTTAGGTAGTTGGGTCATTAACCCTTGGTGCATGAACGATACTCCAGGGCCGGTATTCATAAAAGGGCTTAAGTCAGTTTTTGCTATATAGTTGATCTTCAAAAACTGACTTAAACCCTTTTATGAATACGGCTATTCTCGAAACCTTTTTACTATCATACGACCATCTTAACGATTCTTATAACATGACTACGAACTGTTCTTAGGCTTAGAAGTTTGGAGAATACCGCCACCCTAAAAATCTCGGTATACACAGAATGGTTGTCACTGTGAGGAATTCCGGTCATGGATCCACGCTGCAACTCAAATTAGTTGACATCGCATCGGTGTACCAAACAATTAGCCCAGCGACGGTCAGGATCGGTGGTGTAGCACCAAGGCACGGGGTGTCTGCAGCCCATTCTGCAGTAGTTCTCGTGTTTCTCGAGCGCTTTGGTGTCGTTGGAATTCACGCCGGTTGGAAGACATCCGGTTTTGTGGGGCGTGTTCGTGTCCCACCTCTGGCATTGAACTCCTCCGATAGTTACGTTCTCTGTTCCTCTGTACTCCGTGAAGTGCAGTGACGTGTGTAGGTAGCATAGTTCAACTGAAAGACGCATCATAGATTAATTGATAAAAGTATCAAAGGTCAACTGGAAGAAGTATCAGATGTCAACTGGAAGAGATATCAAAGGTCAGCTGAAATTTAAGACATATCAGAGATGTCAACTGCAAGATGTATCAAAGGTCAGCTGAAATTTAAGACTTATCAGAGAGATCTACTAATACACGTTTCAGAGAGGTCAACTGAAAGGCGTATCAGAAAGGTCAACTGGAAGATCTTTCAGAGAGGTCAAATGGAAGGCGTATCAGAGAGGTCAACTGGAAGACGTTTCAGAGAGGTCAAATGGAAGATCTTTCAGAGAGGTCAACTGGAAGACGTTTCAGAGAGGTCAACTGGAAGACGTTTCAGAGAGGTCAACTGGAAGATCTTTCAGAGAGGTCAACTGGAAGGCGTATCAGAGAGGTCAACTGGAAGACGTTTCAGAGAGGTCAACTGGAAGGCGTATCAGAGAGGTCAACTGGAAGACGTACAAGAGAGGTCAACTGGAAGACGTTTCAGAGAGGTCAACTGGAAGGCGTATCAGAGAGGTCAACTGGAAGACGTATAAGAGAGGTCAATTGAAAGACGTATCAAAGAGGTAAAAACAGACGCAATAGAAGTTGTATTTGTTTTTCAGTCCACGAAATAGGAATGTCAATGCAGTTCATGCCAAACTACAGTATTATAATACTACTGCTGTTTTAATTGCTTACCTTTATTACATCGGTAGGTTGTAGAAACCGGTTCACATTCCAGAAATCCACCACAATGCTGCTTGATGCACGCCCCTACACGAAGCTGAAATCAGAAACATATCGAAGTTTTAAAGGCATAATATCACAGATATTTAGCTACAACTGCAAAATGCATTCACTACATAAAATCATGTTTGCACTTCCAAAAACCTTTCCACCGCTGTTTGGTAGACACATATCTAGTGCAACCCCCCTGTTGACAACCTGAATATGGTCGTATTGTTATTTGCATTAAGTCAATACAAGGGGACATAACTCAGTGGTACGACTTAAACATATAATACGCGCAGGCAACGTTTTCTCGAAATTCCTTCATAGTTCAGCTGATGCATCAAAGACAAGATAAATAGCGGAACATTCCCAATATTCATATAAAACATTAATCTTTTGATAACTATGGTAGACAACAATCACGCCCAGGAAGGTCATGGGTTTGTTGATCTCGTGGACGGATATTGGTAAATCAAGATATCATCATGATCTAATATATTACCAGCTTGATCTGACTTCAGAGTGGTGACCTATCTATAGCCTACATACCAGGGTAGCGTTTCTCCAAGCCACTATATATGAGACCATAGCGATCTCGTACGTGCACGATTCCCATGTACTAGAGATTACTGCAGAGTCCTTATTGTCTCGTAGTAGTAGATTATGAGAGCTTCGAGAAACGATAGCCAGCAACACTATTCACAAATCTAAATTCATATATTTGTTCTGTCTCCACATAGTTCATCTTGGACTTGTTCAGAGAATAGAATAGATAAGAGAAAACGTATTGGCCATTGAAAAGAGAAAACTACTGACCGAGCTAAATGGTTGCGAGGCAGCATGGCGCCACCCTGACACAGGTACGAGGTCGGTCTTCACAAATTCGTCCTGGAAGTTGAGTTCGCACGTCTCGGTGTTCTCGTGGAAATTCATGGAGGCGCACATGCCCTGGTGGAGACAAGACAGCACGCAGCTGCGGAAGTCCCGTGCTTGGACAACTCTGAAGGTGTGATTGACGAGTCTGATGTCGTGGTTTAGTCCTGGCGTGTCCGCTAGCCACGTGCATTTGAAGGCAGAAACATCTTCCATGGAAAAACATCCAATCGCGAACATTACAAGCAGAATGAACGCCATGCATTTGTAAATGTATTGATCTGAGAATGGACGACCTGTTTCTGAAATGTGTAGGTCTATAACAGAAACTGTCAGTGTGTGTCTAGGCTAGATCTAGTACAATACCCAATGAATGGATAGTTGGCATACATTATTATTTATAAACTAAGTAGTTATGGACATACACTTGACTTTCTGTACATGAAAACCAACAACTAGTACAAGCATTTGGCGCCACTGAAATAGAAATTATCACTCACATAGAAGCACTGTTCAATCAAATGCAAAATGAAACTAAAGCAGTTCACTTGCTCAAGTTGATGCAATATTTCTGCATAATATACTCTCAAAAATACGTATATTATCGAAATATGTTCATAATAACTTAAAATCTTTGCAACATATATCAAATTTTATCATTTCATCAGCCAAAAATATAGTTCATGCTAAAAACAAAACAATGCGTAGTAAAGCATTTGATGACCCACGATGTATTTAGGAAAAACCATGCGCATGGTTTATTTTTAACAGAATGAAATGGAAATAAACATTGTATTCTACTAGTACTAATAAGACCTTTTCTTTTACAATTTATTATATAATTTTTCTATGGACTAAACAGGGTCGGCGGAAAATAACAATAATAATTTTATTTATTTTTCAAAATACGGTCAGCGAATCCGTAAACCATCTAATCAAACAATTATCGCCTAATAAATAAAAATAATTTTAATATAAATATTATATTACAAATAGTGTGTGTGTGTGTTTTTTCAAATATATAAATAATAATCATCACATATCGGTTAAAGATCCCCACTATTATTCTAATTGAATACTAGCGCCTGTAAATTGCTGTGCTGTACTTTATTTAGGATTCGATTTAGAATTTTTCTCTCTCAACTCCGATATTTAATATTTTATAAGTGGGTTGCTGTTTCAGAAGCGGGCACAGACAACTACAATGACATCTCTGACCTGTTGGGAATGGACGTCACCATCAACGCAGACAACATCGCAGACCTGCCAGATGAACTTGTAAGCACGTCTTTGTAGTCTTTTTGGCATAAGAGCAAGTTTACTGAATTAACAATGATGATGATGGAATAATAAAGCTATTTTTTTTAACAAATAAAAATACAGAATATATATAAAAAAAATAAAAATTATGATGATAATGGTGGTAGTAGTAATAGTAGTAGTAGTAGTAGTAGTAGTAGTAGTAGTAGTAGTAGTAGTAGTAGTAGCAGTAGTAGTAGTAGTAGCAGCAGCAGCAACAACAACAAATAATAATATTGATATACCCTGAGGATGTATTTACTGTACACATAATACATGTACCAACGTCATCTTGCCATCTATTTTTAGAATTTGCTATATAACATAGCTGTCAAGATGGCATCGGTTGATGCTTGTTGGCTGATGAATGTCATAAAATACTATGTGAAAACAAGTTTTTCCTTCCAAAATAAGCATTGAGACATGAAGTATAATCGTTAGTGAATCCATTCCTAGCTGGAAACTGAGCGTCTTTTAGCTACAGAACTGCAACTACTAAATCATACTGTGACTTTTACTAAAGTTTTGTCTTCGTTTTGACAGTTATCGTTGGACAAAGTGGAAGAGAGTTGTTCCCCTTTGAACATGTCACCTGATGCCAACGTTCTGCCCATGGATGACATCAGCTTCGACCAGGACGGCGATATTAAGTTTGATTTTTCAAACTTTGTTGACAAGAAATTGGAAGATTATTGGAAAGAACAAAGTGATAGCTCGGACAGTGGAATATATTTTGAAAATGGTGGGTATTTTTAAATATTAAAATTTCATACTGGCATTTCGTATGCTTGTGTAGAAATTGAATAAATGATCACCAGTAATTCTTTAAGGCAAATATTCCCGGATAGAGGACTCGGGTTTAATTTCTAATGAATTGAAAGTTGATTTCCTCATTCAGATATGTCATGACATCTATACGACTGTTTGACCTCTAAGTAACCCTGTTTGACCTCTCTGATTCATGTTACAGGTGGTGTTCACATTAAACAAGAGCCACCCTCACCAGGATCATCAAACTGCTCCGACTCAGGGTCAGACGGCTTCACCTCTGTATGTACCAACTGTCTGTCTGTCTGTCTGCCTGTCTATGCCTGCCTGCCTGTCTCTCTGTCTGTCTTGTCACCAGGGGGCAGTAGCAGCTCTTGCAGGTTGTCTCCCATTCGTTACACATGCCATTTGTTACACAGTCAGTTTATGGATGCAATGCAGATATCATCCTTGGTCTTGTCAGTACTAGCCGGTGCTTGCAGGTTTACTGCAACATTCAGCGCTACAGATGTTGCAGGTTTCCTCCTGCCCTAAACTGACAAGT
>JAUTBV010026120.1:4357-21474 GCA_032361325.1 Lepetodrilus fucensis | reverse complement strand
TAGGACATGGGGAAACTAGCTGTTGGGACATTAGGACTTGGGGAAACTGGCTGATAGGACATCCATGGGGAAACTAGTTGATAGGACATGGGGAAACAGTTGATAGGACATGGGGAAACAGTTGATAGGACATGGGGAAACAGTTGATAGGACATGGGGAAACTAGCTGTTGGGACATTAGGACTTGGGGAAACTGGCTGATAGGACATCCATGGGGAAACTAGCCAATAGGACATGGGGAAACTAGCTGTTAGGACATGGGGAAACTAGCTGATAGGACATGGGGAAACTAACTGATATGACATGGGGAAACTAGCTGATAGGACATCCATGGAAAAACTAGCTAATAGGACATGGGGAAACTAACTGATAGGACATGGGGAAACTAACTGATAGGACATTGTGAAACTAGCTGATAGGACATGGGGAATATAGCTGATAGGACACAAGAGTCTCATTTGTAGTATAGCACAAGTTGATATTATGTAGCTAAAGCAAATAAGGCATAAAGCAGTATGTAATTGATATGACACAATAGAGTTGGTACCATGGATGATGTCATGTCGTGAGATAGCATACACAACTGATATGACATGGGTCAGTTGGTATCATGGGTCAGTTGGTATCATGGGTACTGTTATACAAAGGACATTATAGCTGATAGGACATTAGGTGGCATTCAGGTCACTGTGATACATACATTAGTGATGCTAGATCTACCAAGAATATTATACATCCAGAATAAATATTTTAGAACTTGTTTATTATGATACTTACACATTTAATGGTTATGTTACCCAGAATACTAGCCAAGATATACATTTTCACAATTGACATTAGTCATTATATCATATTTGAGCTCCATAGAATGTTAACAGAAATATAGCGCTATCATTACCACTACAATTCGCGCCAAAGATGGCAGAATTATGGTTATGACAGTACGTATAATATAATGAACAGTATGAGGTGCTGAAGGCTAAGTGGGAGTTCACTACTTCAGCCTATAAACACATCACTCTGGGATATTTTCAGAGTTGTTTAAAACAGAGGAATACGGGTTGTGTGTTCTGGCTTCTGGCATAAGCTAGTTCAGTGGAATTGTGCAGTAATTTCTATGGCTGTTTTTAATGTCCATGGTAGTGTTTCTCAAAGCTCTCATATCCACAGGACTCTCATAAGAACCCAATCCCCATGTATTAGAGCTCCCTACAGAGTCCTTGAAGAGAGAGAGTCCTTATCTTCTCGTAGTAGATATGAGAGCTTCGAGAAATGATAACCCTGCTTTTTGTTTCATGTTGCTTGCTTTATGTTGACCATGATTACATGTTTTTGTAGTTATATTTTATATTGATATTAAAGTGTGGGGTATGTACATGTGTCGGTTATTAATGTCAATATGAACCATAAAATAATGGAAGTTCAAAACAATTTGTTAACGCAATTTTGATTTCTTGAACCCACCATCTTGATTCCATTGTCATCGAGGAAGGGAACCATTTTGACTGTCAGGTTCATGATATTTGCTCAGTTAGCTTGTCAGCATGGCTAGTATTCCTTGCCCAACCCAGCCAACTGTACATGGTGTCAATGTCAGATGACATTGTTTATACTTCAACAGGTTTTGAGAAAATAATGAGCACCTATAACTGGAAACTGGAGGAAGTAGGAAATAATGTATAATGTATACCTGCGATTTGAAAGGAGGATATCTGGGGGCTGGAGTGTTGGGTCTCTGTTTTCACAAAGGCATATTTCACCATGGCTAGTATTATCAGCTCGATGTGTTGGCTTCTTGCCAAGCCCAGCTACTTGGAGGTCTAGTGTTGACCGAATTCAACTACCTGCACCTTTCATGTGTCCTGAATAGGAAATACTTTGTATTTATTGAATGATTTGTGATCAATTAATTCACTGTATATCCCAACACAATTTCAAGTGATGTAATCATTTAGATGACGTTTTCCTTTGTTGTTATGTCAGATATATTAATAATTTAGGTATACTAGTATTTATAATGCATTGATAATGTAACATATAATTGATATAATTATGCTTATATTGATTTCAATTAATATGCATGTGGTATATGATGCAATTGATTCATTGAAATATTATAGAACAGCTTAACTTTTCTTAGTTCATCATTTATCATTGATCATGCATTGAAATAAATAATTATTTGCATGTTTCTGAATGACAATGTGTAATATCAATAGTGATATTATGTAACATCTGTCTAGGCATGACAAGGACTCAGAAATAATAGTTGGTAATGATATTGATAACATTTGGAAACAGTAATTTTGTTTTAAATTGGTCTGACAATATACATTTATCAGATGTCCATTGCACTACCTGTAGTATATGAACTGACATTTGACACGTAATACCTTCTATCACTGTACCTAGCCTATGCAGATGCAGGAAGGTGTCATTTATTCACATTGATTGACATCCATGTCAACACTGAGTACTGAGGCGTTTATGATTGGAGTAGAATTGTTTTTTGTGAACCTAGCTTAATACAAACTAATAATTAATTAAATTTAATTCAGATAGTTTGTTTCTATTGTTTAAGGATGTTGATTATGACAAGCACGTATGATGAAGGTTGACGTATAATATTGTTACATAAATTAATCAATTATTATGAGCAGGAGTGTTTCAATTTCAAGGCCACTCTGATATGATATGTGTATGAAATGCTTCTAGACTTATTAATATATATATATATGTTAAACTGTAAATATATCGGCAAGTTGGCTGAATATATGTCATACTTTTCATGAAATGTATGTAGTCAAGTGATGTAAATGTTTCTCACAGTCTGGTTCGAATTCGAGGATCTGCAGGTCCTGTTTACAATGGCGCCCGGTGTGGGACACATGTACATGTACAGCAGAGCAACTTCTCACCTAATGCATTTCAAATGGTGAAACACTTGATTAGTATATTGAATTACTGCTGTGCCACTCACCTGTCACAAAGCCATGACATTGTGTGTGTGTGTGTGTGTGTGTGTGTGTGCTTGCATGTTGAACTGCTAGGGTAATTAGTCAAATGAAATTACCCTGACCCATGGTGAGCGGTGGAGCAGATAGCCCAGCTTGTATCTAAGCCACATCCAGCTTAATATTTTATTATCATACACATGTAATCAATTGTTATTAGCTTATTATTTCTGTGTAAACCTTGTAATTTAATCTGAGGAGGTACTGTCTGTTAATTGCCACTGACATTCAGTGGACATAGATCTATAGTCACGACCAAATTATAAGTAATTTTCGACAAGTTTCTGTGAAGGCTTCATGCTTGAATGGATAAAGTGCAGGTGACTTTTGTCAAGTCAAGTAATCTATTAATTAGTTGTTTATGTTTGAGCATGTTTGAGTGAGGGACACATATAATTTCACCCCTCAAGCAACATTATTCATGTTTTAGTAGTCATATTGGCAGAAATTATTCAACCGAGTAATGTTCATTAATATTAAATATCACATTTTACATGGTTTTTGCTTATTATTAATTTAAATTAATAGAAACATTCTAGATGGTAGATGGACTATCAAATTACTTTACATTAAACATGCTGGAGTTGACACAGTCCAAAGTATACATGTCCTTTTATTATTCTATAATTTATAATATTATAAAACATGTTAATATTATATAATTTATAATATTATTAATATATGTCATTTACCTTGAATATATAGTACTAATTAGTAATAATATGATTATTGTACCTTTAAAGTATAGAAGCTGACTAAAAGAGTCTTATATGCTGGATGTATCTATTAGGCATACAAAGTGTTATTCTTAATTTATTATTGAAAGTTATGGATAATTGCCTTTGTGAACTTTAAACACATTAAAAAAAAGAAGTCGAACTGGATACCTTGCAGTAGATACCGGTGTCATGTAATACTTTTAGAGAAGAAAAAAAACACAAGTATGGAACTCAATATTTGAGTTCCTGTTGAAATGTTAAACATTTAGGTCTGGCATCTGCAGTATGGACACTAATGATGATCATATTTTAATTGCAACCTTTGACAAATAATACTCTTGTGGCAAATGGGTGAAATATTCCCACAGCAACGTTAAACTCCATAATCACATTGCAATAGCCAATACTCTACTGAAAATGGTGCCACAAATAAATTAGTCTAATTATGTTTATGGGCTAAATCATTTATAAATGTATATATTTATTATTTACCAAATTACCAAATGTTTAAATGGAAAACATTTCAACTTTAAAAACTGTAACTAGCGAGTGAAAACATGGTAAATTAATAATCCTTATAGTTTCTGTATAACATTATATTTGTTTTAGATTTTCTTTTTAAAACAGCCACTAGTTTATCTAGAGTGTATGGTAATTTTAAATAAATCATTATTTTCTTTGTAAAAGAGTTTGAACTTCTATGAGAGTATGAAGGAAGTTGGCTATGTGGCTGGCTAGCCTCATACACGCCATGCCACAGTTCATGTAGGCTAGCCGGCTTCCGTGGGCACACATGGTGTGTTAGTTTTTCACAAACAGTGCCCACATAAGTTCACACCAATATTGCATTAGACAGATCTAAAGGAGACTGCAATCTACTGTAAAGAAAACAATAAACATTGACATGCCTGCCCATTCCGTATAGTGGGAAAATTCAATGTTTTGTTGAAGGAATCGTGCAAAATGTGATGTATGCATTTAGATGGGTATAAATATTATTCATGAATATTCTTAACAGGTCACCATGGTCTTTGGATTGTGCATAGAAAAAAAATGTGACAAAAATAATTACCGGTAATGTCGAAAATGTAATATTTAGCAGTTCCATTTCAATGGAGGAAATGCCTGAATTCAGTTATTGATGAAAGAGTGAATTTTACACACACAACAAGAGGCTTCTTTCCTCACTTTAATATTGACTTCTGAATGTGTTTTCTTTTTTTCATAGACAGGGTCGTTATTTACAATTTACAGAGACTGATGTTTTGAAGGAATAAATCCTGTCAGTTTAGGGTCCCATTTGTTGACAGCAAACCTAATTTCCACAGATTACCATGAACTTGCTATATAGTGCATCAGCCTGTTCTGACATAATGCATACACTTGTACAAAGTTGATAAAGTTGACATCATTCAATAATCTTAGATCTGAGAATGTCAGCGTTTGATCATTTGTACGTGTGATAATAATGTAGTTGCTTGCTACCAGGATAAGCAGTATACAGTATGTAGAAGTCGGGTTACATCAATTTTTACACAGAATAACATTTCCATTACCAGATTACCATCAAGTTTTATTAAATTTACTTCCCAGCTGCTTCCTTGCAGTCCAGGAAGTATCTGTACATTCTGTGGGAGTGTAGACATGTGTGAGACACAGTAGATGTAAGCTACAGTGCAGTGGTCGGCCGCAGTCCGGCGGGGAGAAAATAAAAACAGAAAGTACAAATCTATAGGAGTCTGACCAAACACATCGCTGTATTCACTAACTTATGTACACATGTTCCGCTGGTCTCCTCACCTTCAATGTCTTTCATCTGTTCTCGAAATCTTCCAAATGGCCAGGTGTCTTCAAGGCCGCGTCCAAATTCCAAATTTTTCCTATGTCCGAAACCCCAGTTGCATGTTTGAGTAAGAATCCGATACTGATGTAGTGGCATATTAGGTGTTGTGGTGCTGGACCATAATGGAATTGTGGCCTATGTCTGATAGAGGGATGGTCAGACAGGATGGAGATAGCGCTCTCTCTCTCTCTCTCTCTCTAGCTCTCTCTCTCTCTCCTTCCTTTCACCTCTCTCTCTCGCTCTCTCTCTCTCTCTCTCTCTCTCTTGATCTGGCCACCTTAATATCTCAAGCTGGCTAGTGTCTGGAGATTCCCTCCCCATCTCGGATGATTTGCACATCTTTGCCGACCAGGGAATATTTGTTTGGCAGCTGATGGAAATCCAACAGTTTGTTAGCGGCTGATGATGGCTATATTTATCATGTTTATGATCATCTGCAATACATCAGAATGTAGAATACATATATATTTCGCGTAGCACAAATACAGAAAGCATCATGAGTGCCAGGTTGGAGGTATGGTAACATTACCTGTTCATTAGCACCACCAGATGCTACGATGGTGCTGAACCATGTTCCTTAGACTTAGTAGCCAAGGGGTACTGATGTTTATTGGCCAAGGTGTACTGATGTTTAGTGGCCAAGGGGTACTGATGTTTATTGGCCAAGGGGTACTGATGTTTAGTGGCCAAGGGGTACTGATGTTTAGTGGCCAAGGGGTACTGACGTTTGCAGGTGTTGTCCTTGACATGGCATGTCATGTCCTTGACATGAATGACACCTGTACTCTTTGAGCATCCAATCAGATTACTTCCACCGTCATGTGTTATCTGGCGCCAACATTTTTCATATGTAATGATGTACCTATTCCGGTGACCTTGATGGTCACCAGATGAATCCTATGTACTTTCCACCATCACTGATAGAGGAATTACTGTTATTGCAAGAGAATGCTGTTCCATAAAGTATCAGATACTATATATGAACACATATACTTTGTTCCAATCCTCCATTTTCCTTAAGTCTCAATCAGATGTCTGTTGATTATGTGAAAAATTCTGATTCTTTTCAGAAAATAAGTTATCATTGTATACCCACAACAGTTAGATATTGCTTTTAGAAAAGTCACAATAGTTAGGGGCCCATGAGAAGAAAAACAGTTCAGAAATGTATTTCCTTCACGATGATCGTTGCAAATGGGTGAAAGATTCCTGCATCAACGTTAAACTCCATAATATTCACTCACTCTTTAGGACGCTCTCCTATTGAAAAAAATAAACATTTTTGTCCACCCCTCAATTCCCCCAGTCCCCCTGAGGCAGCGTTTGTTTACAGTTAGAAAGTGAGAAGTGGTGTTGAATGTACGCTCCTGTGTGTCCCCCCCAATATTTCCACGTCCTCGGATGAAAAAATATCCTCAAACCCGATCCATTTACCATACAGTGGGACAAAGTGTGTAGGAAACTGTTTGCACGGTGTACAAAGAAATAAGCAAAGTGTCACATTATGTGTCTCAGTGTGTGTCTCGATTAACAGGTGTTTGCACAAGCTGATGTATTGTGTATTGGTGACACCTGGTCTCGATAACCCTGTACCGACCTGGAGCTTGAGCTCGATCAAGACTTGCCGACGACAGGAAATACTGGAACATATACAAACTGTTTGTTTCTTTTGTCTTATGCAGCAGTAACGTGTTGTGTAACTCGGAAACGCGAAATTGTGACATCGATGTTACGTAAAGGAAACGTTTTTAATGTCAGTCACGTTTACATATTTATTATGCTATTTGGCTATTTAATTTTCCTCCTGCCCTAAACTGACAAGTCGTGATATTAGTGAAAGAATCTAGAAAACGACTCAAAACCCCAATTAAAAATAATAAAAATACAAATATTTAGCTGCAATTCTTTTATTCCAATCGTTGCAAATGGGTGAAAGATTCTTGCAGCGACTTTAAAATCCATATTCACTTATTTTATTCCATTTTTGTGGTGCAATACAAGACAGCACTACAAGATAGCTGGTCTATACTTTACAGTTCAAGTCAGAATTTCCTATGCAGCATATTTTCCATGCCATTTATTACCTTTATGTTGACACTCTAGGACTGAACAATAACAGGAGTCTGTATTGTAATCAGGTAATTCTCTATAACAGTGTATAAAGCCATATAACTTCGTAAGAGTGATATTAAATAAAGTAGTTCATGTCTCACAGTGTGGTTTGAGCATGCACATGTGTGAATATAGTGCTATATAAGTGTATTTATTATTATCACAGTATTGAATGTTTTCACCATGCGTCATGCAACATTGACATCGTACAGGATATCGTGTTATGTACTCGATCACACCATATTTCTTCCTTTTTTCTTTTTTTTTTTACTTTCAAGGTCGTACAATCAATAAACGACTCTGTAGTCAGTTTGATCATGTGGAGGAAGCCCAAATACAATCTCATTTTTATTTTTATTTTGTCTAGAAGTGGGAAGCGTTATCTGAATTGTACAGCTGTAGCATGCTAGGAGTAATGGTTAACACTTTTGCTTTGGCAAGTATCTCATGGCAACAAGGCCCTTGACCAAACAGTTCAGATGAGAAGCCACACCAAGAGTTCTAAGTTGTTGGACAATACTGTAACCTTGACCTCAGCATATTCTATAATCGACATACATGCATCAGTACGTTGGGGACAATAGTGATGTATACCAAATAATATATACAGTATATATGAATTATGTAATTATTTCGTGCTTTTTATGCAGAAATATCTGTTCATGTGAAATACTATTGATAGCATTGTTTTGTAGTACCGTGAGCAATCGGAGAATGAATGTATTTTTATAATAATAATAATGCATATGTATAATGCGTCAAATCCATGCCTATTGCTTGCTCATGGCTACAATGTGGGAAAGTATATACAGAATGATTTGTAGATGTAAGACAGTATGATTATACATTACAAATGGACAAATGGATTATTATTATTAATATTCTTATTTATTCAATTAATAGAGTACCGTACAAGAAATTGTTTGCATTTTGGCAGCATTTTCTGAAAGTATTTGTACTTACCCGTTAGTATAATTAAAGAAATTCCATGTATTCTTAGCTAGAAAGTAATCAATGTTATTGAAACCTAATCGTGTAATGATCAGGTATGTACAGCATTAGTGACATGATAAGGATTTGTTATGGTTTCATTTCAAACCTGCTAGATATTCATACTGCATGGTTACAATAGTATGTGCTTCCATTTAATAATGATTTGTGTCTGCACCCTATGCATAAATGAGCTCACATTTTACATGTTATCCTTGTTTGGGGCTGATTAAAGTCATTTCCTCTCAGTCTGAAACAACTTCCTGAATAAAATGAGCTACCAATCTACCGTGCACCAAACTACAATGCAATGCTTTTACTTGAATTGCAGCTGTGTATCAACCATCAGATGTGGCTATGTTTATGTCAGATACATCTGTTAACCAAATATCTCGACTTGGTTTATCAGCACCAGCCCTTGCTTCATGGGTCTTACCTACATTCATAGATGTGCAACATAATTCATATTATTGACAATCAGTGAGTGAATTGTGGATACGACATTCATTTGTGCTATTATTATTTTGTGGCTTCTCAGAATTGTGGATACGACGACCATTTTGGCTACTGGTATTATTATTTTTGGCTACTGTATACTGTCTCAATTGGTATTTTTTTAGCTACTAAGACTATTCTGGCCTATTGTTCTGGATGGTATAGAGATCGTATCAGTACTGGTAGTGACCTTTTGCCATGTTTGCCCGATAGAGATCCCCATGAGTTGCCTTAGATGGGTGTGTGTGTGGCTGGTTCATGGACCGAGTATGACATGCGATCAGGAAAAGAATATTGTTTCTGACTTGCTGAGCTATGATCACATTCTTCTGGTCCTCTTTTTATCAGCGCGGATTATCTTACCTCACGGAAGAATGTGTGACCGATATGAGCTGTATTATTGTCCATTCTCTCCACTGAGATAGGCGTGAATGCTACCATTGGTGGAATTATATTTGTCATGGACTGAAAGATACAATAAGTCTAAACATAGAGCTTCTCCGAGCAGTTCTTCCTTGATGACTTTGCTACCTGTGACAGTTGTGATAAAAATAATCAGTTAATGATACCATCTACAATGACAGTTGGTGCTTAAAATCAACCACAATTGCAATCGTATTAACTATAAATAGTTTACAGTAAAACACATTAACTTGTGTGTTCATTCTTCCATAACTCCTGAACCCGTCAATGCTAGCAGATATTAATATAATATTGATGTCTTTTTGAAAGATTATTTATGCAAGATCTTTATCAGTTTCTTAATTGCCACATCAGTAGAAATAGGATCATATAATATTAATACATTATTTTTAATGCAAGTTTTTATTATATATCTATTGACAGGTGATATATGGTTGAATCAGCAGAAATTGGATACTTGAGGCCATGGGGCTGTCATTCATTGCTTTGTCTTTTAATATTACTACATACTCTGTAATGTACACCATGGCATAATTTCAAAGGATGGAAAATAAGTCATTAACATATAATCAATCCTACTAATTAGTGTCATATTTATATGAAAGGAGCCAATCAGAATCGGTTCAACATTCCATAGAAATACAAACTTACCTAACCATGGTTAACGGTTCAACTCGGTAATATGAATATTTGTGGGCGATGGTTGTCAGAAACTACTACTTATATGAATACTAAACAAGTGATATTCACCTTCATCAGCATTGATTAATTACTAGCCTTTTAAAGTTTAGTATTCATGACAATGTTATGATAAAATACACACACGCATGATTCATGATGCATCTATGTCAAAACTTGTGCGTCAATTTCACTAGCAGCACACTTAAAATTGAGTAGCATCATCAATGTATTAATTACTATACTTTGTGATGAAATAAATGCATGCAACTACATCAAAATTGATATGCAACAGATTTGTCCAGCATTTCTACTCCAGTACCTTGGTAAATTGAGTAGTCAGCTATACCCAATTATTCATAAAACATTGCATTATCTTTAGTGGACAGCTGTTTGGAGGTGTTTCTATTTCTTGTCTTCCCTCTTGAAAAGTATACTCCCACCCTGTTTCATGGTCACGGATTAAAGAGGTCTGAAATGAGGGTATCAAGGATTTAAGTGCCCAGATAAAAATTGATGACGTCTACAAAAATTGTAGAAGCCTCCAAACTTAAAGGTTATCAATGAGAGACATTACAATTACATTCTTTAAAGCCAAAAAGTAAAATACATTAAAATCACAAAGATAATTAGAGTATTTTCCTGATAAGTCCCAGGTACTATGAAATGTATAATTAATTCTCAATGAGGATAGTTCATCAGAGATGATAAAAATTATTCTTCAATGAAAGCACTTAATGATATGATGATTATAAACAACGGTATCATGATTAGCTACTGCGTAAAAGCTTATTGGCCTTTTAACATGTTTAACTTTGACGTGAACTTAACCTTAGATTGGATCAGGGTATAAAAGCTATTAATAGAGTATATTGAAGCAACGTGTAGGTTTATTAGTGTGGGATACGCTTCATAAACCTCCATGTATACATATTTCCTCAGGAATCGTGTTCATAATACAGAAAAAGTCAACCTAGTTTGTGTCAATTTTCCAAAGACAGTCACACTGGTTTTTACCTCCCAGTTGGTTTCCACCAAAAATTACAATGCATGAGAATGTTCTTCATGAAATTACGAGGCATGAGAATTTTCTTCATGAAATTGTTTTTCTTCTCAAATCTTTTTATATTATTATTTAAAAAATAATATTTTCACACTGGTTTTAAATACATCAAACAGGATCTATTTTCCCATGTTGTGTATGAACAACGTGACTAAATGTTCGTAATTCGACACAGCCTCTAGCTATATACATTTTCTGAAGTAGTCGTGAATGTCAGCCTTCTGCCAGCCATTGCAAAAGTATGTTTTTTCTCTCATCAGTAACATTTCTTTGCCCTTTTCTTGTGAGACAGTATGTGCTTGATGACATAACATTGGAAAATCATTTAAACACATAAAACAAAGCATGTCTGTTCTTCCAACAGCCGTTCCCTTCAGATGTGTGATCCCACATGCTTTAAAAATACATGTACTGAGATGTTCAAGGAGGCCATATTACATACCAGTATATATTGTTGCCAGAATCTCCAGCTGTAATCGTGATACAATAGTTATCCTCATCTATGTAACATTTCTTGGATGCACACCATAATATAATTCATTAAAACTCATAAAACTCAATAATTATAAATGGTAATTGTTAATTTTGAAAGTGAACATAACATTTCACTGTATATAATGATCATTGCTATGTCAAAAATATTCTATTCTGTTTTTCATCAAAGAATGTATAACCATATCTGTTTTATGTACTGGTAACAATTAATACCACTTTGTTGGTACCATTTGTACGTTCGTACCAAGCATGACCAGTTAACCTTTAGTGCTTCTGAAGACTTTTGAAATATTAATCACATGAGGGTGGTTGGGATCTTGCATGGTGTGTATGCTGTGTTTTATACACTGTGGGTTAGTTGACCTTGTCCATGGTCTGGAACATGCTGAAGGCAACCGGATCGCCCCTATAGACTAGCGCTGGAGATGGTTGGGGACATGAATGGAATGTTCATTTTTTTAAAATAGATTGTGTGGGTCATATAGAAACTATGTGGTATATACCTCCTTGCAGGGAGAGAGCGGTTGGCCTCTTGGATTACATTAATTTTTGTTTTAATTATGATGGTCAAGGAATTTTATTTCTGCAGAAACCATGTCATATTCTCCTTACACTCTGCTATATGTCACATATTTGTGTTTTCAAACCTGGATGCTGGTCAAGGAATTTTAGTTCTGCAGAAACCATGCCAAATTCTTCCTTACACTCTGCTGTATGTCAAATGTTTGTGATTTGATTTCAACATATTTTAATGTCACAAATTCATTAGAATCAGACAAAAGTGAAGCACTTATCTAAGTCCTATCCTTTGTGTTTTCAGACTTGGATGAAGACGACAGTCGGCCGCACCATGACACGTCCAGCTACGGATCAGCGTCGCCAGTGAACCACCCGCCGAGCCCCGGGTCCGTGGGCTTCGTGGACATGGAGAGCATGAGGACTCATGAGCTGACGGTCAACAGCTTGGACTCCATCAGCTACGCCCCGGACTTGGACAACCACGTGTGGGACTATGAGAGACACAGCTCAGAGGAGGAGCTGGTGGAGATAAATAACCGTGAGACTGTCGTCGCGGAGAAGCGGAAGTGGTCACAAGTGAACCGCGGAAGTGTCGGAGAATCCGCCGGATCGTCGGACGAGGAGGTCCGGGAACTTCTCCGACCTCACCCAGTAGTGTTCCGATCTTCCCCGCCGCATGGTATTCAAAAACTGCACTCTTCCCCGCCCCCGGCAAAGTTCTTTCTTGCCAATATGAGTTCGAAGGCAGTCGTGGCAGCCATATCACCACGGAAACGACACCGACAATTGTCTACCTCTGAGTATCCATCTGACTTGGATCCAAAAACTGTGATTCAGAGGCCATGTCTCGACTTCGAAAAAATGCAGGTAAGTTGCTCGGGATGAATCGATGTTTGTAGACCCGACGTCTAAGCATGTTAAGAGTTGAGAACACATTGCACAGATACACGATTTCGCAAAGGGACTATCCCTTTACCTTTGCGCATGATTACCTACGAGTCTGCAGTACATTGTATTCATTGGGATGCTGGATGGCAAGAATGTCTCTACCGAGTCTCCAGGCAGGCATTTCACGAAAGTGTCGTACCCGTAGTCCCGGCCTAAGTCAGTCCATGCACCATGCTTTTACTATATCAGGAAATTACGTACACTTGGATTTATGCCAGGACTAATAGAGGTACGACCCTTCCGTGTGGGTATGAGCAATCTTGTGGTATGATCTTGGTGGTTTGTTGTTGGATAATAACGTGGGTTTAGACATGAGACATTGTATTCATAAGCCAACTTCCAAATGCAACTCTGGGACACTCCTAGTATTCATGTCTAGGTGTCATGGTACAGCAATGACTACCATCTCGCCATACAAAATAGCTCCGGAGTACACTAGTAACATTAAGTGCATGCATCTGTTATCAAGTACTACAGTATGCCTGTATGTTGCAGTCTGTTATATTTGACTTTGAAATAAAAATAAATTTAACTTTGAAAACCTAGTGTTAAAGTCGTAATATCACAGATATTTATGGTTGTTTTGGACTAGTTCTTAGCTACAACTGCAAAATACATTCACTTGACATACATAAAATCATGTTTGTACTTCCAAAAACATTTCCACTGCTGTTTGGTAGACAAATATATAGTGCAATTTCTATCACAACTGAACATACATTTTTGTTTTGTTTCCTTTTCTATAATATTCTGTCAAAATATTGTCTCAAAATGTGAATCAATACATACCTTTTACATTGACAGTGATGTCTTCAATCTCCAGTCAACAAATATGTCGTCAGTACATACAAATAGCTTTATCACGACCTCTCATCAGCTGAAGCATGTGACTGAGAGTGTTATCAAATTATCAATACACTATCAAATTATCAATGCGATACGTTATACTGTAGTATATGCTCATCATCAGGTACTAGATGTAGTATCACACTAGTGCACTGTTTAGCTTCTTGTACCCACACTATAGTAAGCGTGTATGTACAGCCTACATGTTAGCATTTGGTATGTTGCTGGATCGCAGAGGCTCCATTGTGGTATCTCTATTATGTGCCCTATTAAATAGAGGATCTAACATGAGTGGTCATTTAATACTGAATGTATTAAACGAGTTGGTAAAACTGATATTGTGAGAGGCTTTAATCTGGTTTTATCGACGAGTTTAATACATTCAGTATTAAATGAACACGAATGTTAGATTCTATGTATCACATAACTGTAGAAAAGACAGTAATATCCAATTTAAGTTGCAAAAAGCTCTTTTAGGCAGCCATGAATAAGTCTGAAGTAGTGACGTTATGAACAATCATTTGTATCTGCTACAAGGACCAGTTTTTTCCTATCCTATCATTTGCATCTGCGGCAGGGAACCGGTTATGTTATTGCACTAGTGCAAATATTTATTATTTATTGAATGGGCGTTATTGCACTCTCAAACTCTATGTTATGTGATAAATTAGTTTACATTTTTTAATTAGCCAATAAGAACAATGTAAACATCGTAATTTGGCACAATTAGAGATTGGAAATAACAAACGTAAACTTAAAAATAAGGCACAAATAGAGCATCATAAAAGTGAATTATTTGAGCGCAAGACATCAACATGTTCCAACATTTCCACCGTACAATCCTTGCGTTGGATGACCTTTGGCCATTTCCTTGGAAGCTGCTGTGTAACTGTTCTTTCATAGTTACTTTCTCTCTCTTCACTTAACCATATTAAATACAATAAGAAAACGTTCACCTTCGCAACATTTATTTGCCGTACAGACATACGTAATATGAGAACAATTTATAACAGTTTGTCTATGTACACTGTACAAGTAGTCTTTCAAATTCACTGTAGCCGTATATCGACACATGACAAAACAATACATTTGACAGGAAACCATTTATAATACTTCAGAACTTATAATTGGAGAAATAAAAATATACAGTCAAGTGTGGAAAATATCACAATAGATACACACACTGTAGCTGTTGATACCTCTAGCCTTCCCTGCTGACTAAATATATTTTTTATATAGGTATGGTCAGAGATAAGATCCCCTGCTGACTAAGATACATGTATAAGATCCCTCTAGCCTTCACTGCTGACTATAAAAGACTATGACCATACCCATATAAAGAGGCTTCTCTGACAAGACCGATATATATATAAAAGAAGTCTCTTATCATGGTCAGCAGGGAAGGCTAGAGGAATCTTCATTAATAATGTGAATATATGTTTTTCACTTTTCAGTAATCACAGCATAGTTTCCAACAAGACACATTCTGCATTGAATGAATGAATGAATTAGTGCTTTACGTCACAGCGGAAATATTAAAGAACATCATAGCTCAAACTCTGCCCTATGTAACATAAATAGTATTAGATTGGAATAGATTAATACAGTTTTACGATTTTGGAAAGGAATCCAAGGTACACATTGTAAAATATCAGATTCTTAAATATAAACATACATATGTAATGAATCCAGCCTTAATTCAGTGTCCGTATGCCCGCAACAGGTTATTTTCAGCGAGGACGGGTAACGTTTTATCCTTGCACGCTCGCATGTCGTGTTACTTTTTGTTTGTTTTTCAAGATGTATATCACTGATCACTGGCCAACATGTATGAGGACAGGTAACTTCTCAGACTTACCAGTCCTCATGGCTGGCAGTGAAATTGCTGGAGTTTTATACACTTCTTAATTTACAATATGCAGATTGAAAAGAAATTTACATTTTTTTTTTAAATCTCATGATTCTGAATAAAACATGTCAAAATAGAAAAAAATACAATTAGTAATACTATATACTAATAAGCGTGGCTAAATAGAATATACCAACAAACGAAAACTAGCAGAAATGGCTAATAATATACAACAGAAGAAAAGAGAAAGCAAGAAATCTTATAACATACAGTCATGCAGACCCTGTTATAACGGTCTCTGTTATCAATGTTTCTCCGCTTACCGGTCAACTTTTAACCAATGCAGATTTCCTACTAGTATATATACTTTACCGTAAATCGATGAATGATCGATCCGATGATCCGATTGTTTCGATTAACGGTCAGATTTTAACAAAAACGGAAGTGTCCGGTATAACAGTGTCTGACTTACTAACAGAACCACTATTTGTCAGGCAATAGTCAGCCATGAGCGGCGCCGAGTAATATTATCCAGCTAATAGTAAATACAGTAATAACAGTACAAGCAGAGCAGAGACTCCATAGGTATCCACCCCTCATACAAGCTTCAGTATTATCCTGCGATTGTAAATCACAATAGATCCGATGAACACTGGCATTATGACCCTCACAACTTTGTCATTTGACCACACAGGTTAAAAAATATACAAAATAAATATGTCATGAATCCCAGCACCCAATACATAGAAGCAGACATATACAATGCAATTCCAAGAGTGTTAATTAATAAACTTAGCGGGAGCTATCCATCACCCAGTTAGTGACAGTACCTGTCAACCAATCAGAATAAACCTACGCATAACGTGGACACGACTATATTTCCCATACTATGAATGAATTATTGCTAAACTTTGCAGGAGGAACCCCCATTACCCCCATATGATCATGTGACAATATATCTCCCATGATAGCAAGGACCACCACAACTGCTTCAGATAAACCAAAGCTGATTGATGAATAACTTTACAATGTCTGCTCGATGTATAGAGGCAAAATTATCTACACATAAGTCAATCCCCCCCCATCCATCGACAAGATTCACAGACACTTAGACCATAGACAA
>JAUTBV010026009.1:0-21496 GCA_032361325.1 Lepetodrilus fucensis | reverse complement strand
AATGTTCGTGAAAGTTACCTTTCTGACGTGATATTGATAGGATGCACTGACTGTAGAGTGGCAATGCAGTTATCATCATTGGTCTTTTCAGTACCAGCCTGTGCTCGCAGGTTTACTGCAACATCCAGCAAACTGAAAAGTCGTGATATTAGTGAAAGATTCTAGAAAGCGACTTTAAACCTCAATTTAAAAATAAAAATAGAAAAAAAATAGAAAATATCAAGGAGCGATATTAACCCTAGCCTGCTAGCCCGGGCCATTTCTCCCAATGCTAAAGGTATCCTAAGAACTATTAGAAATTGCTTACATTTGTCAGATTCAGTCCAGGATAGCAAAGATCAGTGTTTGAAATTACCGCTGAAAACCTACTGGCTCGAATAATGATACAAATAACAAATGTTTACAAAAAACCATGAATTTCTACTGGCCCTTGGGATACCTTTAGCATTGTGAGAAATGGGCGGGCCAGCGGTAATTTCAAACACTGGCAAAGATGGAAGTCGTCTAACATGTGCAGGTGAATAAATGATATTTGTAAATTGTTTTATTTCGTACTATGCTTCATTTTGTATGAAATGCAATTTTGGGTGGGTTCCTTTGGACCTGGCAGTGGCAAAGACCCTGCTTAGTAGGGTGAAATTGCCTGCATCTATTTTGCAGGTGCACTATATAATAGTATATATTGAACCAAATAATATATGCACCATCTTCTGCCAGTAATGTGTGACAACAGCCGCAACTCGTACATATGTTTTCATAGCTTTGTGGCGATTTCCATGCCTCTATTGGGGTATGATAGCCAATTTGGAGTGGACTGAACCTGTTTGTTATTTGTATATGAATAAACCTGACAAATAGTGAATATCCTTGTTATAACTTGGATCATTGAGGAAGTTAATGCCAATTCTTTTCACTGTAATGTTGTTATTGTAAGCATTTCTTGTATTTATAGGAAACTGAGAAAGCCAAGGAGCAGGTGCGTCTTGCCCTGGGCGTCCTCAACAAAGTCCTTCTGACCAAAACCTACCTGGTTGGTGAGCGCATCTCGCAGGCCGACATCAGCGTTGTATGTAACCTGTTGCTACTCTACCAACACGTGAGTACTCTTGATGCTTCGGACGTGCATGAATTTCAGTATTGGAAAAATGTGGTACAAATGTTATGAATTTTCAACTTTGGTGTAGATGGACAACCCTCTGTTTAATTTGAGATTCATCTACTTGCATAACATTTTGTTTTGAAATTTTCAAATGGCCAGGAAATCTATCACATGCCTGTGAAAAGCATAACTATCGTCCACTATGGCTAGGTACAGTAGACCTCGCATATACGGCCTCGCATAAACTGGACACTCGTCTAATACTTGATGAATACTGTTAATTGTATATTTATACTGTTGGGATACCTTCAAACTACAGGACAATTACCAATTTATTAATTTTTCCATTTTCAGGTTCTGGATGAAGATTTCCGGAAGTCGTTCCCCAATGTCAACAGATGGTTCACAACTCTGATCAACCAGAAGCAGTTCAAGGCCGTTGTGGACTTCACTATGTGCTCAAAGATGGCTCAGTTTGATTGTTAGTATACAATATCGATTTCTATTGCGATATCCATATATACAAGTCGTAATAAAAACTAGAACTGCTTGTTACAATATACTGGTGGAAAGAATTGATTGCTATTTTAAAATTAGTTCATATTTTGACCGATCAATGATTGATTAGAAATTGTTATGCTAAATACTTGATTTCTCTTGCCAGAACAAAAAGCTGATAACAAGTATAATATAATTTTAACATTAATAAGCTATTAAATTGTTTGTGATTTACTATAATTTTGATCGTCGCAAATGGGTGAAAGATTCCCGCAGCGACGTTAAACTCTATATTCACTCACTCACTATAATTTTGATTAAATTGTTAGCAAAACTAAAACATTTAGATCAGTAAAACAAATTACAGCACCACGAAAGGCCCATTTTACATTTTGCTTGGTCATCAAAACTTCTTGTTGAATTTACTTTAACGATTAATTTGTATATTTCAGCAAAGAAGTATGCAGAGCTCCACGCAGGTCAGCAGAAGAAAGACGGAAAGAAGGAAGGAAAGAAAGAAAAAGAACCCAAGGCTGTAAAGAAACCAAAAGAAGAAAGCAAACCAATGGAAGAGGTATAGACCGTTCTGATTTTGGTTAATTCAATACAGGTAGTTCGTTACTCGTGCTTTGATTTTTCATATAATACCTCTTACTGTTATTGTAAAGGGTAGGCTTTTGAATTTGATAAACCTGGGCACGGTGTAGATAGTTGCATGGACGATAATCAGCCTTTCGGCCCTATGATCGCAAGTTCAGGCCCAGGTTTTAAACATCAAATCATTCTCGAATCCTAGTTAAGTCTGTATTTGGAATTCATTACCAAATTGATCATTAACTTTTACTCAATGGTTTTCTATAGTTTGAAATGAAATGCATTGGTGCCCCTATTTCGTAGATTATCTCGGTAAATACTTCATGGAATGAAAAACAAAACAAAAAGCATTTTCTTATTTAATTTGCGTTAACCAAAATGTTCATGTATTTACCGAGATAATCTACGAAATAGTGGTGTCAATGCATTTCATGCCAAACTATAACCTTGGGGTTGGGCTATGAAATATCCACACAGATTACCCATAAAATATATTGTAGAGCTTCATAAATGATGCTGACTAATGAGCTCTTGTAGTGATACACACGAGATAGGCAGAGATAACTCTGAAAAACTCTCCGTTAGTGTAGTCATAAGACATGCTTATGTTTTGCTGGTCGCTCTGCCATTGATCAACTGTGTGTCATCTTCAAATAAATGACATGCAACCGGGACGGCCAAGTAAATGGCTGCCAATATTGTTTTCACAATGATTAACGGAATGTTAAGCTGGCTAACTCAAAGATAGGCAATTCAGTCAGTATGCAGGCTGACAGATAGTAATTCAATTGAATAACTGTGTTCTGCGACTATATAGTATAACAACCAACTAAACGGCTGTCATTTAAAAAAATAATTTGACTAGCAAGCCGGTTTATACAAGATAAATTAGTAGTACATTAGCGCATCCAGTCCACTTGTTGATGCCAGTATACGTAATAGAGAGATGCTGGATTATTCAAATGTTAACCAATGATAAATGCACTGGTGCTGGTCGGGACTTTTAAATTATGCAGATATTCGCAGATTGCCGGAGTACAGAGATGCCAGTATTGGCAGAGTGCACTGTATTGAGTGTTTTAACTTTCAAATTGTGCAAATCTAGGGTACACCATCATCTGGTACTGAGAAGTGGTAGTTATCATAAATACATGTTCAATTTCAGGATGATGAAGTACCCAAAGCCAGGGAAAACAAAGATCCTTTTGGACCTTTCCCTAAAGGGTAAGTGCAGTGTACACCCTGACATTGGGGTCCATGCAACCAGCCTTGTAATGAAAGTGACCAAAACAAATGTCATGTTATTCAAAGAGGTATACAAAAAGTGGCAAAGCAGCAAGATCACAGTACTTTTTATATAAAGCGTCTCTTGCACTAAAATCATTTATAAGAGCTGATGATTTTACACCACCTATTGTAATTGATTCCTTCCAAATGACCTGCTATCGATAAATATACTCATTTTCTGGGCAGTCGGTCAATGTTTTGATATGTATACTTCCTTTTCTTTCTTAGAAACTTTGATTTTGATGAATTCAAGAGGACCTACTCTAACGAAGATACTTTGAAGGTTGCTCTGCCATACTTCTGGAATAAGTTCGAGAAGGACAACTATTCCCTTTGGTTCTGTAAATACGAACAAGATCTCTCCAAGAAGATGACCTTCATGGTGTGCAATCTTGTGTCTGGTGAGTGGATCGGGCAGAGTTCAATTGGAATCTGGGAACTACAGTTGAGCATCTCTTTAACCCTCTCCCTGCTGGATTGGGTACTCGCTGCTCTTTAGGCATCTCTAGTTGCCTCTAGCATGGAGAGGGTTTAGAGTGAAATTGACTCTATTGCGATGCATTGAAGTAGTTCAAGCCGGGTGGAAACCAGTTGCTATCAGGGGTAGAACTTACTTAAGTTTAAAACATTCTCGTCTGAATAATGATATCAATAACAAAACATGAAATTTCTACTAGCCCTAGGATACCTTTTCAGCGATAGAAACATGTTAAAAACTTATACTAGTCCCTAGGATACATTAGGAGAAATGGATTGCGCTGCCAGTGAGTTGGCACTTCTAACCCTGTGCTATTTGCAGGTATGATGCAACGTCTTGACAAAATGAGGAAGAACTCGTTTGGAAGTATGGTAATATGCGGAGAGGATAAGAATAACACCGTCACTGGCCTTTGGTTCTGGAGAGGCCCTGAACTAGCTTTTAAGGTGAGAAATACACTTGAATAAATGTTTTGATGTTAACAAAAGCACTATATACTACCCACAACGAATAATATTGCATAATTTAACAGTAGCAATGGTAGGGGACAGTGGTCTTGTGCTAGTATTTTATTGTCTTTCAAATGGGCCAATAAAACAATTCTGACAGATTTTTGAAGGGATTTGATTTAAACTATTTATTCTCATGAAAGACAATACACACAAGACATTTAACAATACAATAATATACATAACTTTTGAGAGGGGATTGACAAACATGATAGTAACATCCTATATTAATGTCGCTCCCCACAAAACTTGAAGGGATTTAAACAATATCTTTGGCAGCGGACTTGTTTAACTGATTGTATGTAAACTTTCTCTGCGATTGGTGAAATATGGCCTCTGCGATGTTCCTCTGTGAGACTTTCGGTATCAGATATTGATGCAGATAGTTATTTTGAGGATAAAGAAAGCGCTTTCCGAGTTTCCACCACTCATTGTGATTGGAATCCAATAAAGCTAACACTTGTCTTGCCCACTAACTTTAAACGACAGCTTCAGGGTTAGTTCTAGTTTCCGCAATGGTAAAATGTTGGACTTTGAACCAAAGGTTCCGTAAGCCATGAGCTCAGCATCAATGTTCACGATCTTGATTGGATGCCCCGTCTTTGGAGTGGCAATACAGCTGAAGCATTCTTGGTCTGTCCGTACCAGCCGGTGCTCGCAGGTTTACTGCAACATGCACCGCTATGGATGTTGCAGGTTTCCTCCTGCCCTAAACTGACAAAGCTGTGTGTGATACAAGTGAAAGAATTTTATTTATTTTTTAATTATTTTTTAAAAATTGGGGTTTAAAGTCGCTTTCTAGAATCTTTCACTATCACGACATGTCAGTTTAGGGCAGGAGGAAACCTGCAACATCCGTAGCGCTGAATGTTGCAGTAAACCTGTGAGCACCAGCTGGTTTACTGACGAGACCCAGGATGATAACTGCAAAGCCACTCTACAGTCAGTGCATCCTATCAATATCTTTGAACCTTTGAAAGCGACTCTTAAACATCAATTTAAAAAAATATATATAAATATAAATACTAAACATTAGTTTAAATTTTCAAAATTAATTAAATTTGTGGTTTCGCTATTATATATAATAGCGATCTCTAGGCTGGCTGTAGTGAAATGAATGCAGCCTTGAATGCAGCCCTGAGGCCTATTTGTTGATAGTTCTATTGGGTATTGAAGTGACGCCTATTTGTTTTTCTAGCTGAGCCCTGACTGGCAGGTTGACTATGAGTCGTACAGTTGGAAGAAATTGGACCCAGACTCCAAGGAGACCAAGGATCTGGTACAGAAGTACTTCACATGGGATGGAGACTTTGGTCCCAAGAAATTCAACCAGGGAAAGATTTTCAAATAAATCTTTTGTCGATAATAGTGTTGAATTGAGTGATTAAATTATGGCAATGAGTATTTTTGTGTTTTGTCTTCAATGCTTGCTAGACTAATGCCACGGTTGAAATTCATTTCACTTGGTAACACAGACCAGAGACAAATGTTGAACGGGCTCTGTATAATTCAGTTACCTTTCTGATCCAATCAGAATAGAATACGTTCTCGCAATTATTATGGTTTGGCATGAAACGCATTCACACACACAACTCGCCCCCAATTTTGTAAATGACTCAATTTGCTGATGCTCTTCACATACCCGGTACCTGGACATGTAAATTGAGCCTACTCTGTTGACAAAATAAATATTTTTTTACTGAGATAATCTGAAATACGGTAATAGGGACTGTCCATCCATTTCATTCCAAACTAAACCATTGGTTAAACGGGCTCTTGTAACCTTGATGCCTGTTTAGGAAAGGTGAAGTAATATCAATATATAGATGGAATATTTATTCGGCTATCTGAACTGTAGATTAGTTAGTAGGTATACCAAATGGGGGTTTGGAATGATGCCTGCCAGACTAGAAGATTGGAACACCACTTTATCGATTTGGAATGTATTCCATTTTCAAGATTTGTTCACTTGCTTCATGTCTTGCATGTTGGGATATTGACCAATACCTCAGAAAGTGTGGATGTAACTGTCTTATACCCCCCTCTTCCGGTCAAGTACTACATGGCATACAATGTAAATATGTAATTTCTGAGACAAATTAAAAATTTGTAACAAACCTGGCAGTGTAAATTGTAATGGATCACCAACCTGCAAGATTACACATGGAGTGAGTGAATAAATTATTATGGAGTTTTAACGTCGCTGCAGGAATCGTTCACTCATTTGCAATGACACCCATGGGGACTGTTTATAAATGCTTTGTTATGAACAATTATTTTGTGCTGCACGTGGAATGAATTTGTTGTAGCATGTGTACGCGACATCATAGCCACGTGACATGCGACATCATAGCCACGTGACTTGAATCGGTCAACTAGATAAACGAATGGTCTTCAGTCGGCTATTCGACTGTGGAATCAAGATTATGTTTTGATCGCCAGACTGGTTCGGGCACATGTGTACAACTTGATAAAGGGAAAGTACGTCTATTTCCGATATTCGTACACTCTCCGAAATGAACAAATTAATGCTTTGAAAAAGTATAGGTTGATTACTGATATTACCTACACTTCTCTGAGAAAGTACGGTAGGTCGATCCGGATTATCGGATACCAGTCATTCTCAAAAGATGCCACTTTTTCTGTCTTTCCAGTAACAAAGCGTTTTCTGTTTTAGATAAAATAGCATCTATCCATCTGCCAGCATTCCAATTGAGGTACATTTGTGGTCTAGATATAACAAATTAACATAAACGACCAACAAATTATATTTACATTGAACTGTAACAAAATTTACCGTTGATGAAAAGACCGTTACGGGAAAGATGTATCCAGAGAAAACACATTCTGTAAATTAATTAATGGTCCCTATCAGTGTATAAAACTCCAGAAATTCACTGTCAGACATGAGGACTGGTAAGTCTGAGAAGTTACCCGTCCTCATACATGTTGGCAAGTGATCGATGATATACATCTTGGAAAAACAAACAAAAAGTAACATGACATGCAGGCGTGCAAGGATAAAATGTTGCCCGTCCTTGCTAAAAAGAACACTGGTCCCTATGTCCATTTTTTTCGGGACCTAATTTTCATTTTTAGATCTTCAATACTGCAAATAAAGAAATCGTCGGTAATGCAGTAAAGACATTAATATAATTACGCTCCAATGTATTGCCTTTAGCATGCAATTTTTAGCATTTGTTTATTCTTATGCCACTCAGCACATGGTTGGGTACTAAACTGAAACTGGCTGCAAAATATGACAGCAAGTTCTGCTGTCTTGACATAAGGGAACATTATTTACTCCAGTTTTTCTATGTGTTAGACAAAACAAGTGGGGACAGAGGTAAATAATTTTACATGAGCTGAATTAGGTACGTTTGTCAAATAATTTACAATGAACTTAGTAATCTAGCATTGGTTATATAAGTAATTGATGGGAATTTTCAATTATAGTAATTGATGGAAATTTTCAATTACAGTACTAGCATTTTCCATAGAACTGTAAACCTCCAAAGTTCAACTTTTAGACCAAGGGACAATGAAATGTCTCTCATTTGAACCCTTTATGCCCCCTTCACATACACAGATTTTTCTTACGAGTCCTTATGGATAGCACAAATCCACGGATGCTTACGGATCCTACGATTTGGCCACTTTTACGACCGGTTTAAGAGTTGTTACGACCTATTTACGGTTTATATACAGATTATTACGAGTTATTACGATTTATTTATGGCAAAATTCCACAATTTCTTACGAGTTGTCGCGTATAACTACGAGCAACTTACAGGCAATTTACAAGCTTTTTACGATTTGTTACGAGTATATTACGGAATGTTACTATTCATCGAAGCTTTTACGTGTTAGTTACGACCTGTATAAGTGTTGTTATGAATAGTTACGAGTTAGTTACGAGTATTTACGAGTCCTTACGAGTTTATGCCAATAAATATATAAATGCTGCAAATCTCAATTTATCATCATTCGACAACAGACAACTGACATCCAGAGAGACAACATGGTATATGAGATAAACAGATTGCAGTTATACCAAAAAATTCTACAATTTCCCCAAATCGTAAACAATACGTAAGCATACATAAAGTATACGTATCTATTCGTAATGTAATCGTAACTACACGTAAAGTGCTCGTAATAACTCGTAAGAATCCGTAAAGCCATTGTAACACTACCCCAATGAAATCGTAAAGAACACGCAAGCACTCGTAATAATCCGTCAACAACTCGTAAACTAACCGTAACAAATCGTACAAAAAAATGGTTACGAGTCATTTATGAATTCCTACGAGCAGTTTACGGATGGTTACGTGTACTTACGGATTGTTTACGAGGTATTTACGGAAAAATCAATCCGTGGACAATCGTAAGTAGATTTTTGACATGTCAAAAATTTGCCTCTCCTTTAACGGATGTCTGCGAGTTGTGACGAGTTATTTATGGATGCTTGCGATTGATTACGAGTTGGCGATCCGCAAGGACTCGTAAGAAAATCTGTGTATGTGAAGGGGGTATTAACAACACAAATCAAGGTAAAATTAGTTAAAATACATATGAAAAATAAATTGCTATGTGTCTAACTCTTATTTTAAATATATAACAAATTTCATTTCATTTATTTAAATTTCAACAATTTTATATGCCTAGGACAGAAAAAGTGGCATCTTTTGAGAATGACTCGTAAACACCTAGTCAGATTTGCCCTAAGCTCTGCCTACTTTGCACTCAGAACAAATATGTCACGAGTCTCGTCATCATCTCGTATAAGTTGGTACTGTCACTGGTTCTATACACGGGTGTCATATCAAAACAAGAACATTTTCTCTTGAATGGCTACACAGGCTTTCATCTGATTAGGGCCTATCTGTTTGACATCTAATCCCAAATTTAGTTTAGATATCGCTCGCAAACTTCTACAGCGAACCTTTCACCATTTTGGACGTTTTGATGTCTACACAAGGGGAGGAATTATGGGAAGTGTAATAATGTAGTAAGTGAAGCTCAGAATTGTACCCTTCCCTAGGGGAGATGATGTACTGCTTGTACTAGTCTGTATTTCCACCAGTTTTCAGTGCTAGCTCACTGGAATATTGTGCTGTGAAGAAAGGGACACACACTCCCAACAAATGTTTTCACACTGAAAAATACTGGTAGGTTTGTTGAAAAGGAAAACACGATGGTACAATTGTATCATTTTATTAGCAAAGGTCATTCCTTGACTCACCCACCCCACCCGTTTATTTACAAATTTGTAACAATGTGAGAAAACTGACAGTTGGTATGAAGGAGACAAATATAGTAATATAAAACATGATGCACATTCTGCATGATTCAAAGTGTATGGCAGGTAATTTTGTAGAAAAATACTCTACAATATTGCATGTAACATTATACAAATATATATAAAAAAGAAAGTATTGTACATATATTTACAACAAATGTAATCGGATATACCATTTCATTAACGCTCTCCCTGCTGGATTAAGCACAAGCACATAAAATTATAGGATTGTTGCCAGCGAGTAGCAGGTGTACATCAGAATACATGTACATAAAATACAATGCATATATATATATAACTGTCCTCAATATCACAGATAAATGATTTGAATGTATACTTATATTTTTGGTATCTAAACATTAACCGATGCTGTATTCACATTCAAACCAGTTTTAGAACGAATTCCTGAAATTGTTTTTTTCTCTCCGGAATTCGATTTAGCTTATATCGATTTAAAACTTGCCGTTCACACGTTACGCAAATCGCTTTCGAAGCGATTCAGGGCGTTCATACTCAAAATGTTTAACACTAAAATTAATTGTCAATATAGATTGCATGCAGCTCCATTCTAACCTTACTTACTGCGAAAAGCCTTCGCATGATAGTACTATAGCTCTCTTGCCTGATTTGTCTCCAATAAATCACAGGCACTTAAGCAGGCCATTATGTTGTTTAAATTTATATAGAGAGAGAATCTCCAGTCTTTATATCAATGTTATCCTACGAGTTGATAAAAGTAAGCAAAATCTAATGCTTTGACAAGGTGAATGAGTGAATATGGAGTTTAACATCGCTGCGGAAATGTTTCACCCATTTGTGACGATGCTTTGCCAAGGATCTTGATTACTTTTATCAACGCGTAGGATAACATTGATATCAAAATATACAAAGTGGAGATTCTATTCTTCACCCAATAATGTAACTAAAGCAATATGCTCAAATGTAAGGTATAAATAGTGTACCTCACTTGCTTAGTTACTGAACAGAAGTCTTCACATGCACCTGCTATGGTGACAATTGATGTGTGAAATTAACAAGCCCATGCAAATCATGGACGCGATTGGATGGCAACAGCTGATGAGTGGCATGACTGACCAATTTTGAAGCGTTATCTCCTGTCTGAAACGGTATCTGACGTTCACACGATGTTAAACCAAAATGACTACAAATGATCTAGCTGTTTCGATTCTAAAACACTACGGGATGTGCTTTGCGTGTCGATTTGGATGCGATTTGGATGCGACAGAATAAGCTTTTAAATTGATTTAGCAAGAGTCCATATCGTTGTATAGTTTTAGTGTGAACACAGCATGAGAAATTTTAACAAAACCTGCAAATGCAACTTGATGTATCAAAATGGAAATTGAACATTATAGGAATAATTTCCAAATATATTTGCATTTGAAGAGCTTATAGTTGAGATTGTTTAGCTTTGCTTGTCATCGTCAAACTTTTCTATGAAGTTCTTCAACAGAACTTTAAAATAAACAGTTGACCCAATATACCTGAACAAAACATGCTGCGACAGCCATGCACAATTGCCAAACATTTTGATTTTTTTATCAGTATAAAATCAATTTCCACAGATAAAATGATAATGTCTTAGATAATAGTTTTCTGGCCCCGAGATAATGAAACCTTTCTGAGTACAATTTCATGTCTTATTCAGAAAGTTTCATAATCACGGGGCCAGGCAACTATGATGGACCTAGAACTAATACCAGTAGACAATATTTCTAGTATACATATTTTTTTAACATAAACTAATTTTCTGCACCATTTAGTAGTTCATCAATTACTGCTCTCCTTTGCAGCTCCCTTATTCTTACCAGAAGATACCATCAAGCATAGCAACAGGCAATTGTGATTTCAGTGGAAAACAAGCCTGCGGTCTAGAGGCTTCAAGCCCCAATGCCACGCCCAGTGCACATAAATTGACCCCTGGACAAATATATCTGAGGATTTCCATGCCTGTACCACATGCAACTCGCACACTTCACTATCTTAGCAGTGGAAAGCATTTCTATAGTGATATGTTCATCAGTATTAGTCTCCAAAATAAGCTGCAGTGAAAATAGTTGTTTTTCTGTCAGACAAATGTAACGGTACCAGTTTATATGGATATTCTGTCCCTGAATTCGGGTAAGGGACTGCTATCAACATGATCACTGCTCAGGACTAAATTCAGGTGCTTCTTATGCTACTATTCCACAGACCACAAATCACTACCAGCAGTTAATATTAACTGAAATACACACTAGCCACACAGGACTAGCTGGATGAAAAATCTACTAGTCCTTACCAACTTTCACTAGTCCTGTCAATAAATAATTAAAAAAAAGAACATGGAACTAACATATAAAGTATCAACGTATTTAATAAGGGACTCGGGGATAGAGATAGATACATCTAGATATAGTCTTGTTTTTTAAAATAATTAAAAAAAGTAGGTACTTTGAAAATTTAACTAGCCATGCAGGACTAAAAGATCTAGAAATCTACTAGTCCAAGCCAGAAACCACTAGCCATTGGCTATATGACTAGCATTAATATTAACCCCTGGCTACGAATTGATAAATGTTAGAATTCGTAGTTGAATCGTAATCAGTTCGTGAAGTTCTTAACTGATTCATATTTATTCGTAGTCAGTTCTTGTATTTCTTGAGCGATCGGGAATTCGTGACAAAAGTTTTGTCCCAAAAATTGGGAGTTAATCGTAACAAATTCGTAGAGCATTCTTAGGCATCGTAACTGAATCTTAATCTATTCGTAGGTATTCTTAATGGTTGTATACGCATACACATACAAACTGTCAATTTTAATCTTCCACCCTCAGCTCCTGCATCAGTCTGTTGTAGTGACCATGTTCTAGCATCAGGAATTTAACAATTCATAGCGATTCGTGGGGTTCGTGGTATGTGTGGAATAGAGGCATTGTGCAAAATTCCACGATTACTCACGAATCCTAAATTCGTAGCGATTCGTGGTCGGTGTGGAGTGGAGGCATTAGTGACAAGCAAGTATACGGAAATCCGAGGGATTTGTACTGTAATGTCACAAAGATAGCACACAATGGAAACCTATCATTCATGATGGGAGAGATTACGTACCAAGGGGAAGTAAATCGAAGGAGTTCTGAGCGAGTCGCTGGATATACCAACATACCGGTAGCTCCCACAACTAAGACAGTGATGTTGCCTGTTGCATAGCAATATTTCCAATGCCAGATTCATGGACCAAGTACAACTACAGACACAAGCAAGCACGGCATTAATCGAACCAAATAACAGAAAACCAAAACAAGAGAAATTTGTAAAATTATTCGTAGCAAACTCACTGTGTGCGTTCTATTCAAAATCATTTAGTAATTATTGATAAATGAATTGCCAATATAGAGAAGATTGAACACTCGATGACCTGCATCTGTTATTTCAAGCATCTGTAAACATCTGTACAAACCATTCTGTTTAACAGTAAACTAGTAAATGTACATACAAATCAAAGACCATAATAAAACATGTAAAGTACATAGAATGCCTATGGTCCATCCTCCAATAACAATAAACAAAACTAGAGGTAATGGAACCATAGGTTACAAAGAGGTATATATATATACACACAGAGCATAGAATTATAACATGAAATATGCATTAATTGTGCTAACTAAGTAAAGGGACATACATAACTATGCCTCATTGCAGCAGAAGTTGACAAGATACAAAATTAAATCTCCTAATTTGGTAATTTATACTAAGTTGATCATTACTGCTCAGGAAATATATATATTTTTCTCAAAGCTAAACAAATTAAATTTTCCTCAATATAGTAAAAGATCACTGGGATGACTGAGACCATACCACCCAAACTTAATGAAGCACAAGACACCCTATGGAGATATTATCTGTTTACAAAAGTCATATCAGATCAAGATATCCTGTGTATACAAATTCAATAAAAAATAATACATGTAGACTATATGTGATGAATTAGCAGTCAGAAAACAATTGCTGTTGAAATATCTATACATGTATATTTTTATATCAGTGAGTTATTGGGAAATTAGTGGTATTAATTAAAATAAATTAGTGGTATTAATTTAACCCTCTCCATGCTGAAGGAAACCAGAGATGCCCTAAAGGGCAGTATCTGTCTAATACAGCAAGGAGAGGGTTAATGTAGCTCTTCAAGTCAGTTCATTTAGTAAAACCGTACAACACAAGATTGTAATAATAGCTTTTTTAGTACTGAGATTTTTTTATGTGTTTGTTTCGCTTAGGAAAACATTGCAGAATTTGAAAAGGAATATCTTGCCAGAAAATTACCCCTACCAAGTTTGCATGCCAAAATGAAACCACAGATATTCAATTTCCTCATTTGTATTCACCCAGAAACATAATCAATCGCTATTGAAAATATATCTTGCTCCAATCCTAGCGAAAGATGTTGTAATCTGCGAGTGTGACACATTTTGTTTAGACAATATGGCCATATAATTACATGAATATTGCAAATTGGATTAGACTTACAACAAAATAATAGGAGTAATCACATGGTCAAGCACTTCTACTTTCACTTTCCATTCTAGGAAATGCAGCCCACATATAACAGAACTGGACAAATGGCTGCAAACATTTGTCTCAAGTGTAGATCAACAGTAGCACCGTGATCTAACGTCAACATCACAATTATTTATCTCATAGTTGCAATAACAATGAATTATGTACATAAATGCTGAATACATGGTTATGTTCAGAGTATGATTAATGATATGCAACAAAAACATTTCTGGCACCAATGTTAACTATGCGTATGCTTATTCTTGTTTGTTATTGTATATTAGTCCTGAAAATGCTAATCTCAAATGTACAAGATCACTTCCAACATACCAGGTTAACAGTAAACACTACACATATAGCATCAATTGCAGATTATTAAGTGTGGATGCATTTTCTTATTAGAACGGAAACATATCAGAATCCAGGACTTATTGCTTTGAACTGTCCCAAACGTTCACAAATTAATGGTATATATGAAGAAAAAAAAAGAAGAGAAACTAAACAGTGTGTAATACTAATGTTTGCATGATGCCATATGCCCACTGTGAGTCTTATTAGGCCAAGTGATAGGGGGAGTAAACAAAACATATTAGCTAGGAATTTACAACAATTCCAAAAGGGACAAATAATGATTTTTCTTGGGATTCCTGATAGTGATGTGTGTCTTCCTCGTCGGCAGACATGGAACCGCATTCGGACCCATCCTGCTTGGAGCTTGTATCGTCGTCGTCTGCCGTCAGTTTCTTGTACGGTTTTGTGCGGACTTTCATGAACTCCTCCTTGCTGAGTGTACGAATACCAGTAGCTGTCAACAGTTTGCCATGCCTCGTCTTCAGGTGCCGCTTATACGTGTTGCGCGTTTTAAACTTCAGCGGACAGTCCATGCATTCAAATGGCGTCTCCCCTGTGTGGCGCCTCAAATGTTCCTTAAAAATTAGTAATAATAATAATAAATAAATAAACAGTAAATTTATAAACTGCACGACTCACGAATGCATGCAAGAATAGAATAGATTATAAGAGAAGACATCGTGAATAAGACCATGAATGAAAGAAGACCTAGTGTATGCAAACACATGAACAAACCATATTTTTAGGCTTCTACTACATGCCCGATTGATTGATCCTTTACGATAATGTTGGTACGAGATAAAGCTCTCCAAATACTCAACTTCTATCACTTCTCGTGTAAAGGTATCTCTAGAATATCCTACCTTGAAATGGCTTGGGTGTCGGAATTTTCTGCTGCAGTCTTTGCAAGTGAAGCGACTCTGATTATTGTGGATGAGCATATGGTAGTTAAGGCTGTGTTGACGTGTGAAGGTAGTATTGCAAATAAGGCACACAAATGGCTTAATACCTGAAAATACAAACAGAATTATTGATAAATGCGAGATGTGGGTGGGTGCACCGTGTCCATATCTAATGTCGGATACCTGATGAAAAGATGGAAAACCTTGGACCCCCCCCAATGAATAAATCCCTGTCTTATTTGAAATATAAATGACAATGTATTGTACCTGCATGACTTCGGTAGTGGTACATAAGCGTAGCACTAGCTGTAAATGTTTTGTCCTTGCAGATTTTACAGATCAAAGGCACTTTGTCATCCTTCCTGCGATTCTTCAATTCTCGAATACACTTCAAGGCCATCCTCTGAAGAAGAATATTAAAATTATTATATTGAGATTACTGTGAAGAAAACCACGAGACCTGGATATAAATAACTAGTCTTCTCAACATGTGATTTTTATTAACAAGTGTCCAATATATATTAAATGTATTCTGAGAACTAGTAGAAATTCAGGATTTCTCTCTTCTCTATCTTTCTCATAAATGCACTAGATAATGTTTTATTATATGTTCTCAATATTATTCTTATATTCGCTAAATTTTAAGTTTGTCCTCCTTTTTTTTGGTCTGTTCACATAAATTGTTCATATATCATTATATTGCAGACTGTCTGTCTTTCTCTTTTTCTCTCTCTCTTACACACACACGTAAACCTTTACTCACCCGTTCCCATTCCGAAGACATACACGGAGATCCTTCTATGATGGCGGCGGTGACCTGCTGCTGTTGCCGCCGCCTCTTCCTGGGACTCAGTATGTCGTCCTCGTGGTCGCTGTACAGCGCGTTCTCCTCCGGCACGATCAGCCGCCCCTTCTTTGCCAGGTTAGACTTGGGCATGGGCGGGTACGGCTCTGTACAACAGTAAAAACGCCAAGAATGAACTAACTTTTAACAGAAACAAACACTATCAGATTTCCGTTGAGCTTTCACCAATATCAAGACTTGTCAGTTTAGGGCAGGAGGAAACCCGCATTATCCGTAGCGCTGAATGTTGCAGTAAACCTGTGCGCTACATTAACGTCGCTGCTGGAACGTGGTTTAATTGAAAAACTGTGTTTTAATTGAAAAACTGTGTTTTAATTGAAAAACTGTCAGTTAAACCACGGCAGTAACCATACGAAAGTAACACAGGTATGGTTTAACAATAAATAAATCATATAAAATAAATGATAAAAAAACATACACTATGCCCCAAGTCTCTACTTACTCTCTCCATCATGTCCTTCCTTGGTCTCCATGTCTTCGTCCGTGACGGTTCCCTCCGACTCGTCGACGACTTCCTCCATGCTAACCATAGGCAGCTCCGACAGGGCGGGCAGCTGCAGCAGCATGATGGGCTTGGAGGGCTTTGCCTTTTGACCGTTCTCGGCTTCCCCACACACATCAATGATGCCGTTCTCCTCCTCTCCCGACGACTCCAGGTCAAAGTGCATCGTCTCGATGCCGCGCTTCTTGCCGAAGATGGTGGTGTAGCAGTGGTCATGGTGGGGCTGCGTGCGGCTCAACAGGTCTATGATGAACTGCTCGTTCTCCTCGATCCGTCGCTCTGTTTCCTCGTGAAGGTTGTCGTCGCTGGTTTCGTCGGAGCCTTCCTCTTTCACCACGCCAGTTTTTAGTTTGTTCTTTTTCCCTTTCGAAGCACCATTTGAATCTTTCTGATTGTTACCTTGTGATCCGACTGTCTGCAAAGTTGACTTCTTGTGTGCATATCGTCTAGCCATGTCCTTTTTGTTTGGGGAAATTGTGTTCTTTTTGCGTTTTAAAGAGTTTTCCTTTACTTCGTCCTCTTCAGAAAACCGTGACAAGCTTTCGTTTTTGGCATTCAACGTTTGGGGGCTGGAGGTACTACCACTAAATTTTGCTCTACTGTCAATCAGTATCTTTTTGCTTAGTTTGAGAGCAGTAAACTTTGCAATTGGACTGCCATTTTTCTTATTTTTACCAGGACTTGTAGAAGTATTGTGACTTGATCTTTTTCGACGGGATGTTTCTGAAAATAGTAATTGAATATTGATACCTCAAATTAACAACCATGCTGATAGCACTTGAAAAGATGAGAAATGAGTGAGTAACTCCTCATTCTACTGGGAAAATTGCTCACCTGCAAGCTGCTTTTTGCGTACATTGACAGGAACAGCAGCAAATACAAACTTCTCTGTGCGCCCAGGATCTGCAAAATGAACATCAAAATCAGTATAAAACAAAATGCCAGAATATTTACGTAGTTTAAATTTCAACATATTATGACTGTATAATACTTGTAAGACTTTTTTTTTTTTAATATAGCCATGCTGTATCAGAAGGTTTAGAATGTGATTAAATAGTTCTACTGCCTTTAGATTTCCTTCTGTAGTTAATTCAGCATGGAGGAGAAAAGCACACCGGCAAACCTCCATGACCATCTACTTTACTTTGAATCAGGCATATGAATAATGACCTCCTTCAATGAAATATAATCAGGCATGGTAAAAGACAATTATGAATTTAGCCTAGGTTTTCAATGCTGCAAGCCCAAAGCCACGTCCAGTGCAAATAAACTGACCAATGGACAAAATATTCAGTGGATTTCCACAGATACATGGAAAATTGCCTGGCTAAATGGTGTTTTACAAAAACAACAAAAGCTTTTATTAAATTTTATTTTTTATCGGTCACATCTTACCATTTGCATCATCGATCAGTTGTTCAATGTGGCCGAGCAGATGTGATCTCATGTTCATGCGTGCACGTGTCTCGTTGCCGAAGCTGGTAAACGTCTCCTTGCACGTCTCTGGCACGAGATAGCATGTGTACGTGTAGTTGCGCGACATCTCATTTGAGGTCATGTCACTGAACAGACTCAATAAGGCCTTGTCTGACAGTGCTTGTATCTGATCCAGCTGCAAGACGTCCAGTGATTGGATGCTGCGCTTGGTCAGCTAGAGAGAGAAAACAAATTACAGGTTTCACAATTTACAGTTCATTTTAGCACAAAAGAACAGCTACCAATAAGAACATTAGGTGTTTTTTTGTGTATTTTTTTGTATTGGGGCTTAAATCTGTAATTTTCAGAGGGTCACACAGATACCTTTAACATTGCCTATTATTTCGACCACTGCATGCATAAAAATTGAATTTAATCAAAACTAACGATGAATCATGAAATATTAAACTGTGTCTAGAAGATGAACAACATGGTGTCCCCTTACTTTCTTTTGTATCGCATGTTTCTCCGCCAACTTTGGTTCCTTCTCTAAGGTTGCCGAGGCCACCTGTGCCAAGACATCCAATGACATGTATGATGTCTGTTCCTCAGCCTCACTCTCAGTCTCGCTGGACTCGGCAACAACATTTCCCATTGCCGAGCCTGTCTGTAGGATGGTAGCCTCATTCTCGCTGTGATCGGTAGTGCCGTTGATCACTTGCAATCGAGTGGATGTTCTGCGAGTTTCTCTCTGTACTTGTGGGGCAGCTGCAACATAACAGGAAAATAACAACATGTTTCAAATAGGAAAATAACAACATGTTTCAAATAGTATCAGTCTACAATTTAGCTACTCGATAAACAATACCAATTTGGTATAATACTAAGTTACTCTCAAGATGCAAATGTGTCACGTATTTAAGCTAAGAAAAACAAATATTTTGCTAAAATGTACAAGTCGACTTTGGTCAGAAGTAGAAATTTTATGAAAAATCAATTACATGATAACAACATTATCCTTATATCTGTCATTCAGTTTCAGTTAATATGCTTGTTTAACCCTCCCTGTTGGATTTGGCACAGGCACAACTCCAGCATGATTAAGAGTTGATGTTATTGTTATCAGTGATTAATAGAGCTGCAACGATTCACGAGCACATATTTGGTGCACAGAATATTGAACATGAATATTATACAAATTGTTACTGTATTCTTGATTCAACAATAAACTACTTGATTAACAAAATCAACACTGTTGATTATCAAAAGGTTATTCCACATGATCCAACCATGTATGCTGAAATAATTAACCTAAAGTAGTGAAGTGCTATTTTTCTTCTTATATTTATAATATCAAACACTGACATATAAAACTAATGAAACTTCTGGAAAAGCCTTAGATTTGCAACTTTTATTAACATATACTTTTGGGATAGAATGTTTTAATCCGAAATTAGGCCCAGGGTTTAAATTCTGAAGTACCCATTATATTATCTGCAACGTTTTTCAAAAACAAAATCCACATCTAGAAAGTACAAGGCATATATATATCATATATAAATATCATTATAAGTATTACAGCATATGCCTTGAGTACATTTAACTATTATTATCATATTATATATTACGTCTTTTGTGTTTTAGTGCAAGTAATAGTGCAAACATGAGCAAACTTTACTATTTTCTTAGACTCATTGACCCCTGACCTCATATTTTTGCTAGCTCTGCCTGATCTGTTAACATGATGGGTGTTTTATAACTAATAAATCGCCCAAGAACACATTACTATATGGTGAGTGAGTCGATTTCGTGCGCATTTCATTTATACTATTGTTTGTTTCTTCCTCTACCTCCAGGTAGAGGGAATATATCAAAAGTCATAAGGCTATGCTCTCTAACGTTACCCTGGATATACATATATAAAAAGTTTCATATGCCCAGCAGGTAACGTTAGAGGAATCTCGAACTAGGTCAACCCCGATGGAAACAGACCAGGGTATCGTTTCTCGAAACTCTCTTAAAGTTATGGTCCCTTAGGCGCTAAGAGAGCACTTACAGTAGTGGTAAAGAGACCGCTATTGCCGTTTCTCGAAGCTCTCTTACTACTCTCTTAAATTTAATGGGTATCTTATCGCTAAGAGAGAACTCTTCAACGTATGAGTTAGCATTTGTTTCCCTTAGCTAAGCTAGCAGACGATGTCCAACATGACGGATTAACTTGTTGGCGAGAGTAAAATACCGCGGAAATCTAATTTTACTCAAGGAAAATTTGATATTATTGTTGAAGTATGTTTTCTTCTGTTGTACATATGAAAGAAAATAAAGAAGCATGGTCAGTGGGGTCAATTTAGATATTATTTTCAATGTAGATTAGGGAAGGGTTGCGGCAGAACTGTAGCTATAAGATGCCCCGTTTACTATTTTGCTATCTATTCTAGCTACAGGGGAAGCAAATAGGGCTATCAACAAAGCACTCGCCGTATACTCCTTGCTGGGTTAATTCACTACGTGTGGCATAAATACACGGGGCAGAATGCAATCCTGCTAGGAATGTATTCACTAACCATTACACTTCATGTCTCCATGCTTATTTTGGAAGGAACACGTTTTCATGTAGTATTTGTATGAAAGCCGTCAGTCATTGAGTTAACAGCCAACACCAACTTGGATTCGTCAAGTCGTCTGTTAACTCGATGACTGACAGCTTTCATAAAAATACTATGTGAAAGGCACTTGGTGTAGATCTTAACATTGTTTACCTATTATCAGAGATAGGGTACAAACATATAACATAAATTAATATACATTGTGTGGTGTGTAATGATAAGTATAAGTCTGTAAATTAGTGGGAAAATATAGTCAATTGCCATTGTTAATACTAGTGTGTATTAAATCTAATGAAAATAATATTTTGTTTTCTCTTAGTGTTAATGCCAACATTAATAGTCCGGGAGCCAGATTGAGCTAGGAGCTCTAAATCCAATTTGAACCTACACAGCACGGTCCGCATTTTTTGATTCAAATATGGCTGCTGTTTACGAATCCGGATGCAGCAAAACTATTTGACCCTGCGAAAGTACTCATTTGAGGTCAAATCAAAGATGGCCGCCAAACTTTTCCGCTTTGTTTACACAGTG
>JAUTBV010025898.1:0-21497 GCA_032361325.1 Lepetodrilus fucensis | reverse complement strand
CAGATAGGCTACTTCATCTTCTTTGCTACAAGTGCCAGTGGCATCACAAGCTTTCTACACTATAATATCGTATCGTGACCTGTGAATCGCAATACGTATCGTATCGTAAGAAAGTGTATCGTTGCAGGCCTAATAATAATATACCTTTTAGTTTTCCAATGATCAACTTCCAATTGTGAGAATTCTTGCGTGTATAGTTGCATCATTTTATTAGTCACTTTATATTTGACAGTTTTGCCCATGTTGATGTGAAAGTTAGCATGTGCAAAAACAGATTTTTAATATGAAATGTACAACATTGTGTAGCTGTCCAAATTTTAATTGGTTGTATAGCACCTTTTGTAAAATGTTCATGGCAATATTGTTAGTTGTTTTGGCATTAGCAGTTTCTTGAAAACTAAATGACAAAATAGGTTGAACTTCTACCTTCAACTTCAGCATAGCATTGTAAGTTGACGTGTTCAGTTGAACCTCTAACTAAAGGTACCTATTATTATAATTCTTTTAATATGCACCAAGTCCATGCTCGAAAGCTTGGTAATAGTGCTACAATGAATCACTGTGTACTCGTAATGTTCCAGCCACTAGATAGTTGACATTTCCATTTCCATATCATTCTACCGGGTACCCATTTCCTGCTGGGTGAACAGAGTCATTTTCAGATTTAAGCCACCTGCCTCCGGTGATACGCAGTCTGTGTCTCAGTCTAGGGCAGGAACAAATTCTGGATACTTTCAGGTTTTCGTCGGCTAAGCTGAAACCTGTCGCCCATCCACGCATTATCTGCGACTGATTATCCTTATGTTCTAACCTGAGTGGTTTACAATGCAATGCATTGCTTTATGATTTTGGTACACAGGTCTTCATATTTTGGTACACAGGTAATAATATTTAAAAAAAAAATCAAACTGTAACTGAAATGTTTTGGCATGGCCTCAATAGTCGCATCTTGTGTAAGGCCCTGCAATCTACCTCCACATGACTACTCTGATAAGACCCCTTGCATACAAACCCCTGCATTTTGTGGCAGTGAGAGATCATCAGCACTGATAGTCCAATCAAATTCGTCCTAACATATACAGCTCCACTTACTAGTCTCCACCTACTAATCATGTCTTTTCATTCTGTGATCATGACTTCCAGAATCGGTCACCATGTAGATTGCTGACATATACTGTAGCTCTGTTAATAACACATGTTTTGATTGGTTAGATTTAAATTAATAGACAAATGGGAAGACAACTCACTCTGCCACCAGGGTACCATATGCCAGCCAGAGAAATATATGGTTTTAAATGTAAGGGAAGGTTAGAACATGAGCCAAGGGTAGCTCAGAGTTGCTCAGAGTTCTACCCTTCTCTAGGAGAGATGAAATAGTTGTAGCTATTGACACATTTATGCAATTTTTGTTGTCTTGACAGAATTATATTAATAACAATGTGTTTTACCCAGTTAACTGTTTATACAATGTTAGTTATTGTAAATATGTTATCCTGTTTCTCAGTCTTTCACTGTTAGCATGGTTAGTGTTACATTGTATTGCATCAATCGGGCAGTGTGTATATTATATATTATAATTGTTTCTTCCAGTTAATATGAAATATCAGAATGTGCTTAGATAATCAATCTGAATATTCGTTGTCCTAATTCATACTGTATTGCAGTAAACATGGTAAACGGACAATGATAAATGGCCAAATAATTAAAGGTGTACATACTTAACAATCACAATAATTAATTTGAGGAGGAAATCTTTTTTATTTTATATTTAGATGTACAATTATGAGATTATTTTACATGAATTCATGCATTTATTTCATAGGCAATTTATTATTATGTCATAAGCCTTTTACAATTTTCAAATTACTTACCATTCTAATTTTATTAATGAAGGAAGGGCGAGCACTGTCTCAGTGCATTAGGATACGTGTATTTACTGTAGTGTAACTATATCCTAGCAAGACCCATCACAAATTGGTGAAAGATTCCCGCAGTGACATAGAACTCCATAATCACTCTCACCTAACAAGACTGCAGTATTTATTTAGACCTGACAATCCGAATGGTCAATAATATATATTGCAATGCTAACTAGTCAAATCCAAGTTAATGTATAGTAGCTCCACACTTTTTTTTATTTGTGATCCCCACTAACAGCAGATTATTATTTTGTCAAGACTTTTTAAAACAGCTTTGAATTCTATTACAATGTAAAATATTTGAGGAATTAAGCCTATCATAATCATATCAAGATATCATCCAGATATATCAAGATATCATCCAGATATATCAAGATATCATTAAGATATGTCAAGATATCATCAATATACAGTATACCCGGTACCTCGCATGTAACGTACTCATTGGGACCAGTTATCTTTGTCCTTTATATGCGAAGTCTGTTGTGCACATATGCCATAATTAGTAATTGACAGGACTTAAGATTCAATCCGTTATTCAGGCAAGTGTCCAGTTTATCCGAGGCCGGTATATGCGAGGTCTACTGTATCAAGATATCATCAATATATATCAGGAGGAAAATTTTCTTTAGTATTTTCATTCTTCTTATCTGCGGTGTTATTCTGTTTAGAAATGTATCAGATGGACTATTTTTGTGTTTGACAAATCAAATGTTACCTCTTCATAAGAAATCCATATATTTGCCTACTGAGTGTCTTAAAATGTGCGTATTCATTCTACTGATTTGCCTATTTTCTTTATTGATTCGAATTTTTAATTTTCTTGACAAAATATAGAAAATGTTGAATCACTTTCAGTAAGTGCTGATCATTGTGCTGTGTTCACAAATGAAATGCATTCACATATATACTATTGAGCCTGTTGTACTTGTTTGTATTAGCTGCTATGTATTGTTGACTGTTGAGGGCACCCTTTCATGGTATCCACAACAAGATCCTAACTTCGCAAACCCATACAATCCCTCTCCATGCCAAAGGTAACCAGATATGCCCTAAAGAGCAATGTGTGTGTGTGTGTGTGTGTGTATGTGTGTGTGTGTGTGTGTGTGTGTGTGTGTGCCTAATCCAGCAGGGAGAGGGTTAAATGCATACTATTCTGACGTGATATTGATAGGATGCACTGACTGTAGAGTGGTACTACAGATATCATCCTTGATCTGTCAGTACCAGCCGGTGTTCGCAGGTTTACTGAAATATTCAGTGCTACGGATGTTGGTTTCCTCCTGCCCTAAAACTGACAAGTCGTGATATTAGTGAAAGATTCTAGAAAGCAACTTTAAACACCAATTCAAAAATAAAAATAAAATACAATTAATACTACGATTTATGTCCAGATTTCTGGTTTAAAAAATATCCATATCATCGTTCCCTTGACGGTAGTACTACATGTACATATATTGTAGAAACGAGATAAAATCAATTTGTCACATACGCACAAATGACATGAGATGATCTTACCTCGTCATATATGATATCGGATCATATATGATATCAGAAATCGTACGCTTTGTTATACTTGTATTGAGTGGGAACACAGTATGTCAAAATCAATAGCAATCAGGAAATGCTCTGTGCTAAACACTGTACATAGTGATCAACGAATACAATCAAATGCATCATTTAATATCACATTTGTGATGGCTCTTGTTACTTACTCAAAAGCATTCAGCATATTATGCTTGATTTCATTACAATTTCAGTGTATTTGCTTTTAAAGGAACATCTGCAGTAAAACATGTACCAGATGCTTGCCTTATGTAAAACAATAACTTGCTCTTATTATGTTTGTATCTGTTACCAGAAACACGTGGGACAAGAAAGCTCACTACTATAGTATTTAGATAGCGAGACAGTTAGTCTTTTCTCAATGGTGTGAACATTATTAGTGTTTTCTCTATGCTGGAGGAAACCATAGATGCCCTAAAGTGCAGTGCCTGTGCCTAATCCAGCAGGGAGAGGGTTAAAGAAATCGGTGCTTTGCTTATTAATGAAATCAGTGAAGACATTGTATAGCACTTGGCTAACCTGGGTTATTGGCTCATGTATAGTGGAGCAAAGTAGTTCTGGTAGTAGTTGGCTAATACAAGTTTCAAAGGATGATTAAGGGGTATTCACAATTTAGTTTATTAGATATATTTGTGTTCTTTATCATTTTTAAAATCTTTAGATAATAAGAGGATATATGCATAGTAGGCCTACAGTGTATTGGTACAGGTATATTATTATTATTATTATTATTTTATGTTTGGATACATAATAAGTTGTATCTTAATAGGTAGACATAATAATTATTGTAAACAGTAGTATATGCATAGTGTATTGAGTTTCATGTGGTTATTTGGTGCTTTTGTATTGCCTTCTTATTACATGACCGCAAAGCTCATGGTTGAGGTTTGTGATGCTGTAGTAAACTTAGGAATAGATTCCCGCTGTGACGTAAAACAATAATTCATTCGTTAACAGAATTTGCATAATCAATACTTTAGCATGGGTTAGGGAAGGTAGTGCATCTAGTACATATAGTTGAAGGCAATTAGAAGTTGGTAGGAGTAATTGATAGTGGTTAAATTACTTTTTATATTAATAATTTAAGGGCATGGCAATATAAAAGCATAATTAGTGAATCTTGTAGTCATTTCGATTAAGTAATTTATAGAATTATTGGTGATCAAAATGAAAGATACTGTATAAACATTGCTTATGCATTTGCATTTTGTTGAGTTTCACATGTGCATTAATGGGATTTGTTTGTAACGATTTGCTGATCATAATATATTGTACATTATCATATAAATACAGTAGACCTCGCATATACCGGCCTCGGATGAACCGGACACTCGCCTATAACGGACTGAATCTGAAGTCCTGGTACCGTCTAACGCTAATTACGGCATATGCGTATAACTAACCGCATATAACGGACAAAAATATCCGGTCCCAATGAGTAAGTTATATTCGAAGTCTACTGTATATGGTATTTTATTTATGATAATACAGTACTAGCATTTCGTGTAGGTTAACCAAGTCTGTGTTCACGAACTGTAGTCCGGGCGGAAATCAAGATGCATGCTATGTTTTTACTACTATAACAGGAAATGACGTAAACCTTTACGCACGAACTTCCGTTTTTGTTAAATACTAAATATTTTACTTGACATGAAATTGAATTATTGCCTTTTTAAATTCCTTTGTATGAACTGGTACTTGCAAATTTCTGTGATGCTGTGACTTCTTTCCTTGCCAAAGTAGTGTTGGAACGAAGTTGGAAGTACCAACCTAGTAGAGAGGAAATGACTCCTGTGTACATGAACTTTATATGTCTTCAGACACATTAAACACATTTTAGAGTTTGTTTGATATTGTTTTTTTGTGTGTGCTTAAATTGCACAGAACAAGACACAAGGACCCGATATTACGAAACTTTTCTGAGTACGTTTTTGTGCTCAACTCACGTGCTATGCTCAAACACACGACTATTTATTAACAACATTCTGAGTTGAGTATGAAATCGTACTCAGAAAAGTTTCATAAATTTCTTGCCAAGGTACGTTGATACATGTAATAGGGCTGGTGGTAGCCATTGACCATTGATATAGTTCAAGACTATGGAACTAAATAGCAATATAGTTATTCGTCAAGTACTCGCTGATATGACGCTTAGAGCTCCTCGGCCTAGTTTCCTAAAATCCCATACTCTCCGGAAATCACACTGGTAACTAATACTATATTATACAAACGTTAATTTCTCGTTATCCAAACTTCTTGTCTGTTGTTTTCAGTGACTGTCATTATAAGAAATGAATGGAATTTAATCTCGTGGCTCATTAGCTTCATGGCACAATGAATGCTAATGGATCAAATTGAGAGTAGTTTGTCGATGTGATTTTTCATGTTTAACGGCTATTCTTCATGTTCATTTTCCAAAACACTTTCAAGATATAAAATATGCAATTACATTTTTTCTTTTGACCTGGAAAGCTATTTTTCACCTTTCTGTCCTTGTAAACATGTTTTTTAAAACATTCACGCGAATATACAGAAGACAAAAATAGTGCGGAGTACGTCTTTGCTTCAATTTCCCACACATAACTGTGTATGACACACCCACGTGTATTCAGTTTTCACACGTATGTATTATGTTACACGTTTTCTAATTAAATCTATTTATCCAGCATAAGGTGAAGCATAGGTCATGACATAAATACTTTTTTGTTTCAATTTCAAATACATTTTCCCTCGACGGTCGTAGACAGAAGCATGTTTTCACCTTTGATAATATTTTACTACGAATTTGCTACAGACCATATTTGGGAATTAATCATTAGTTCGACTGAAGTACTGCCTGCAATGATGTTCCGCAACCATGTGTTGTTCAAATACTGAGATCTGAAGTTGAGCTATTTCTGAGACGTATGCATTCTTGATCTGTAATCAGAACGCCTCATCATGAAACTAGAGTCTCCAACAAAACTTTTTTAACGGCATTGTTTGTTAATAGCAGAAATCAATGTGGAACCAATTATTCATAGGATTACAAAAATTATGTGATTGTCAATTTTGAGTTTCAAGGTCATTTTTGAGGTCATAAAGGTCACCAAGATAAAAAGAAATGCTGTTATCATAAGTGTACTAAGTAGTATAAATAATTGCTGCAGAAGCATGATAATTGGCACACACAAAATAATCGTTTTGAGAAATCCAAATAAGTGAACATTTGTCGATTTGAAAATCCAAGTTGGCTGCCACTTCTTCCAAGATAGCAGCAAACTTTTGCACTTTTGGATGTAACTTTGCTGAGGTTCGTTCGGTCTATTTGTATGTGTTTACATATAATATATAATATAATATTATTATGCTGGCCATTTATGCTCTTTTAGTCCTCTTTAATATATACTTATCATATTTGAAACTATTTTTACACAATTGTCTATACACTTATAACTAGAGTATTGTAAATGGTATTTAGTATAAGTCCAGCTTGCTTGCAGCAACCGACTACATCACATCCATATAATGCACTGCGCTGCATGTTCTTCTTAAAGCGGGAACATGGGGCCGTCTTGCACTTTGACTTGCAGACGAATATGTCATCAGTTCCACGCAGGAGTCTTGTTCAGACTGCTCTTAGAGACTCTGCGTCCTTCCCATCCCCGAAAACACAGGCCATTTTAAACACAGGCCATTATGACTACACTAACCTCCGTCAAATATCCTGGGATCACTGTCTATATAGAACTCCGTTTTCGACCCTCGACTTATTACGTGAGGGTTACGTGCTCTAATTATAGCGACCAATCCAAGCTAGGCGGAGATAACTCTGAATCGATATATTTATAGCACACGTAACCTCTACGCAACAATCGCGTGTCTAGTGGGGCTCTGATTGGTTGATATAAATATAATGTATTCATATATTCATTCTGGCTCTTCATCGGCCAAAACTGAGTTCTATATAGGCAGTGATCCCAGGATATTTGACGGAGGTTAGTGTAGTCATAATGGCCTGGTGTTTCGAGGATGCGTCCTTCCAGCCCGTGTTGGCAACTGGAGGTGGAACATCTATGTGTTCTTTGTTTGCTTGCAACCAAATCTTTGCCTTGTAGTTCGCATGTATTACATGCAGTTCTATGGCATCTTTGGTTGGAGGCAACATCTCCAAACCATTCTTGGCCTTAATAAACAGCTGCAGTCTGAGATGGTTGGTGGTTGGCTGTTCCTGTAGGCCGTAAATTAGCGTTTATGTGAGAAATTGAGAATGTATGTGGGCATGCATATGAACATATATGTGGGCATGCATATGAACATGTATGTGGGCATGCATATGAACATATATGTGGGCATGCATATGAACATATATGTGGGCATGCATATGAACATATATATGATGTGCGACTCATTAATATAAAATAGCATAGGATATACATGTATGTCCATTATTTGAATACCTACGGCCCTTCGTCTCCATTACCTTTCAGATACCCCATCTTTCTCCTATACGTATTACTCAGACAGTTATTATTATCGTTTTCAGTTTTGAACTACACATTTAGTCTAATAATAGCATAGTTTTAAATCAATAACAGTTTTGAAAATATGTCCAAACAAATTTATTCTATTTTTATAAATACATATATATATATATATATATACACTAGGATATTATTTTTATTAGTAACTTCAACGGTTTGCTCAAATAAATACTAAATTAGCTAAAGGTGCGTTTGCATCAACGTAAATGTAGGTATACGTACGTCATTGTAGGTACAGTATATAACGTAGGTACCAATAATGTACGTTCATTCATCACCAGCTCGAATACTTTTTAGTCTGATAGTGTGCTTTTAATTTGCCATGGAAATTTACGAAGAACGGCCAATAAGTGATTTTCATTTATCCATTCTTTTCGCCAAGGTCGGCTTGCCGGAAACGTCAACCAAGCAGGAGCGAGACAAGAAGTACGACCCAGCACGGATGGACCAAAAAGGAAGACATCCACCATTAACTCGGACTTACGCCTTATGTTTCGTGGGAGCGCTGAGTCGAAGTTTGTACACATCTCAAGAAGAAAAAGCGGCGTTTCTTCAACAAATATGCCATGAATGAACGAAGAATGTATTTATTCTGTCATGTCTGGACAGAAAGTCTAAAATATGTACAATGGATTTATATAAAAAAAAAATGCAATATTTATTAAATCCCTTGGTAACTAATTGGACATGGGTCATTGGCCATAAACAGCAACAACAAAAAAAGAAAAGTTAAATGTCCTGTTTCAGGATCCTAGCAGGACCAGACAGGACACCTTCACCTCGGATGTCTTGGTTTACTTTTGAGTTTTCCGCGTTATGTGTCCCGGCCAGGACACCTATCTTTTCTTGTTCTGTGATAAACAACGGAAAGTTGAATAGAGTGAATTTTGTTCAATGACAATTATTAGTGACTTTGTGAATCATATCTCGTCGGGATTAATGGCCTTTGCCAAAGGTGCCATATTTCATAGTGATCATGTTTACATGCCACGGTAGTCATCCCTGAGGTACAGACTCAGCGACTGCGCCTTCGTCCACTACTTGGCCAACACAGTTATCGGGAGGTATTTGTGTTATTAAACATTTGTTTCCGTATATAAGAATGTATGTTTGTTATTTGTAACTATATCCTGGGAAAAACTGAATCCAGAGTATACTGTATATACTGTACATTTTTCAACTGAGCATTACGCTTAATATCCTCAGAATATATGTCGCAGATGTATGTTCAAATAAGGTAATGTACTGTATTACATATATAGAACATGCATTTCTATCTGTGATTATATTTTTAAGAACGTTTGTTTGTATTGACTACTATAGGATTTATGTACAACTGTAAATCATATGTAACTATAGTAATCATTTGAATTCCGTTTTGAAATTAAAGTCGCATTCATCATTTTCAGCATTGTTTTTAAATATTAGTATTCTTTACTGTGGGTGTTTTGTTATGTTAATTCCGTGTGAATTTTAATTAACTAACTCGATTCAAACAGTGATGTTAAATTGACAATGGCTGACATGGCGGTAACACTTTATGATTTACAGCATGTGTTAAGTACCATATTACAACCGCAGACTAGTATTCAGTCAGAAGCAGTATTAACCCTCTCACTGCTGGATTAGACACATGCACAACTAGTTAGGGCATTTCCGGTTGCCTCCAGCATGGAGAGAGTTAAATGAATGATAATATATAATTTCCGCTTACAACCAGCTGTGAGTAACAAAGCAACTTTTACCTTTCAACGAAGCAAATTGATACAACTGATTGTGAAATTAAATACGTGTATGAATATTCCCCAATTACAGAACTGAATACTAACAGTATAATTTCAATGCCAAATGCTGTTATATAATTATGATATTAAAGGCAATGCAAGTACATTTTGTTGATGTATTTCATCGTCAAACGCATTATGACATTAAACAATGCTACCACATTTCGTAATTATGCTTGATAAATCTGGTGCTATTTCTTTCCCAATGTGTCTGCAAGCTCTTGAATACCGTAAATCATGAAATTAAGGCGTCACTAATTTAATGCGACCTCTAGATTTTAGATGTTAAATTCGACACCAATAAAATGCGAACGGCCATGTCTCCATACATATTTTCCTCGAAGTCTTACCTTTAACGCGCAACAATTAAATGCGACAATACGGCGGTCGCATTTTTCGCATCTAATATTCTGCTCGCATTAATTTCATGATTTACAGTGGAAGCTACTTGGATCAGGTACACATATGGACATTCTTTGTAGTTAAAACAATATATAGATGTATGTATGTATGAATGTATGAGTTAAACAAAGCTACTGACCCGTAATTAATTTTGCTAAGTATAAATAAGAAATTTGATCCTCATGTAAATACTACTACTTTGTGATACAGATATGCTATGCAAAATAACTGAACATCATCTGTCACATATTTATATGGCTATACTAATAATAGTCAATGAAGTTGATAGCATCTATTTTAATGAAATCGCCAGAGCGATGCTTATTATCGTAATAGACAGTTGTATGTCAGCATTATAAATGAAATACACTGATTTTATATTTCATCAGGAATGCATATACTGTGTATACTGTTGTCCAAAAGAAACTATCATGTAGTTATGCACCTTATTATACTCGGCAATATGCGCACTCATTGTTGTAGCAGGAATAAATGTACTATGTATACTGACGTACAAAATAAAATATCATGTAGTTTATCATGTACCTTATACTGTACTCAGCGATGCATATTTATATTGTGTACTAAACAATAGATGTATGTGTATGTGTATGTAGGCATGCTGTAAAATATGTATTCTGAGTACTTTGGTTATGTATTGAATAAAGGATACATTATGCATTTGCTTTTCTGTCACGAAACTCTCATATCTACTACAAGACCATAAGCACTCTCGTAGCGATAGATATGTTACAGTCAGCTTGTGAAACCAGTCATTTCGTGAAGTGACTGACATGGTCAGTCATTTCATGAAATAGGAGAGCGTCGAGAAACGATATTTTGATCTATTGTATGTTTATCCTTTCTAACGTTATTTGTGGATTGGAGTATTTGTGTGTTAGTGACTAAATATTTACTAGTCCAGAAATGCTATCAAAAACATAAAAGTGAAACAAGATCAGAAAGAGTCAATGCGCTTGCGTCGGGGTCTCACAGAGCGTGCCGTAATACCTCAATGTGTGCGCTCGCGTGAGTGTGTGTGTGCGCGCGCGTATGTGTGTGTGTGCATGTGTGCGCGCGCGCACGTTCAATGGGTTTGTAGATACATGATGTTCTTCCCTGACGCGATATTGATAGGATGCATTGTCTGTAGAGTTTCCTCCTGCACTAATCGTCGCAAATGGGTGAAAGATTCCCGCAGCGACGTTAAACTATATATTCACTCACTCCTCCTGCACTAAACTGACAAGCCGTGATATAAGGGAAATAAGCTTGAAAGCGGCTGTAAACTCCAATATTAAAAAGAACACAAACTCAATAATTGATCAAGGGGCCCTTTTCTTGAAACGTTCTCTCACGATAGTACACCAATCGCTACGAACTGTTCTTAGACTAAAACGTTCGTAAGAACGTTTCGAGAATACGTCCCCGGAGTTGTAGTGGGCCAGTTAGCGCCCAAGCCTGGCGAACGTCCGTCTGCGAAGCGTTATTACGTGAAACAAAGGTATGGGCGAATTTCCAAGGCTCTTATGTCGGTAAACAATTCAAGGAATTAGAAACAAAAAGTACTACAATTTGTTATTTTGTACTACCTCAATCTCATTCTCAGCCCAGCATATATATCTGTTTGAGCGTTAGTTTCGCATCTTTTTTTTTAATGAGACTGGTAGGCTACTACCTATCCTCGAAAACACAGGCCATTTTGACTACACTAACCTCCGTCAAATGTGTGTGGTCATAATGGCCTATGTTTTCGAGGATGCATGGTACTACCTAGCCAAAATATAAATTTAAGATCTGTAATGAATATATGAAATATGTAGCCTACTCCAGAGTTACGTTTGTCGAAGCTCTCATATAAGGACTCGTAGTCATCTCTAATACATGGGGATCGTGCACTTACGAGAGCGCTATCTATGGTCTCACAGTATATACTATGAGACGACAGTATACCCAGGCTATATGCTACTTGGTCCACAAGCGGCTCTGCTATATTGGATGACCTTCCGCTGCCAACAGCGTAGAAACACCGAATTTAAAGTTAATATTAGAACACGACCAGATTTCATCCAGCTAGATCACAGCAGTGTTTAATGTACATATATGTATCCGTACATGCTCATATACTTGTCTGTACATAATATGATACAACTGGCTCGTAACACATTTCAGTAAAATTTTGTTGTCCGTGGCGTATTCGATTTTCTTTCTTTCTCTTTATAATAGTGCACGCACGCTTAGCACATGACGTTTTAAAATAAAATGTTGCACAATCAAACTTTTCTTAATCAACATATAAAGGCTGAACACGAAACTATGGACGAAGACATATATAAGGGGAAGGGGGTGTTAAAGACACGTTAAAGGCATAATGACGATGCTTGGTAGATAAAGAAACATCTCAGGAGCTGTGACATTTAAAGGAATACAACCGCAGACGATGTATTGAAGCTAAATAGACGACCGTCGTTTAGCTAACAGATTAGTTTAACACTCTCTGACCACCCCTCCGAAATGTACACATATTTGTGAACGCAGCATCTAGTGGTTGTTAGCATCTAGTGGTTGTTAGCATCTAGTGGTTGTTAGCATCTAGTGGTTGTTAGCATCTAGTGGTTGTTAGCCGAGTTAGACTGGTTTGGAGAGAATGCATGTGCATTTGCAGCTTTTCATTGGTCAAGTTAGTCACGCGGTACCCAGTGTCAAGGACGATAATCAATATATGGTTCATCGAACGTTTCTAATTTGTGAATTTCAATTAAATATTAAAAATACAAAGAACTGGAAAATAAAATTGTAAAATTGTATATTTTTGAGAACATAAAATCATAGATATCTACAACTGAAAAGTACATTTTCACTTGACATACATAAAATCATGTTTGTAACTCCAAAAATCTTTACACAGCTGTATGGTAGATACAATTCCACTACAACCCCCGATATTGAATTTTGTTTGAATCTCTAGTAAAAACTTACAGTAATATAACCTGCATATGCTTGTATTTGTTTTTCCCTATACGTTAGTGTAATAAGGGGACATACTCTGTGTAAAGGGAAAATGCCTAACATTTGTCTTGTTTTGTTTTCTTTTAGTGATCTGCCGTCATTTATAGTAACGATAATTTAATTTTAAAATATTTAATTATTGATACTAGTAATCAGTGGCACATGAGGTAGATCAAATGAAATGCATATATTTTCTGGTAAAACTTTGTTAGACCACAATGCAGGTCAACTATCTGTGATTGTATGCCTTTAAAGTCATATATGTTGATTTATGTATGTACATGTGGTTAAATGGTAATACTTGTACGTTTCTTCAATGATGCGCAATATCGCAGTTTGTCATACAATATTAATTTGTGATTTCACATGTCACTTCAGCATTGATAGAACCTGTTAACAAAAACGTTGCATTAAAAATAAACTATCACAGCTATAAGTTTAGATGCCATCACATTGTCGTTCTTCTTTGATTATTTACAAGAAAGAAAATCACCAATATCCAAAATGAGCCACGCACACTTTGAAAACAAACTATAGCTATATGCTCAGTCTTCAAAAGGCGAATTAGGATAATAATGACACCGAAACACTTTCCAATCCTCGATAAATATCCACTTGCACTTGCATTAGAAGTTCTAGGTTGTAGTATATATCAGTAAATAGCTGTAGAGATGAGTTATCATTGTTGCTGTATTATCAACGTGTTGCACATAGGTCATGGCATACCACTAGTAAGTACGAAAGCTGAGACGAATGAATACAAATACTGAAGACTAAATAAATAAATAAATAAGTAAATGCATACACAACGTGATATGTCGTTGCTATCTTGGTAAACTTGACAGTCAGTCACGCTCAAATCTCGTCACGTGGCGATTTTTCTCGAGCATCCACACATCGTACACAATATTTATCACGTGCACGTGATAATGTCACAATGGTCACGTGACATATACGAAACAATGTCTCACGAAAATATGCATAAATTGTAGAGTTTAATCCGGTTCTAGGCTATATATTCCTACGCGTTTACACAGGTGAAGATGCCGCGTTGCTGTTGCCGTTGCTTGAAGCGTCGAAAAAGCTGTCGTCGATGCTGCTGCTGTACGTTAGCCGTGGCGAACGCCCGCCGTAATCTGGCGAATTAGTCGTCGGTCTGACGGATACTTCCACTGGCCTGGGTCTCTCTCGACGTCGACGATGTCTCCTGGGCACGGGAGATGACATAGGCTCTGGGGAAGCTACTTCCGGTGGTGAAGAGTCCTCCCTTGAATTGGACTGCTGCATTTGGTTCGTCAGAGAATGCAGACTGCGAGATCTCGTGTTGACCGCCTTCTCCACCGTGTCGGTGCTATCCGTGGCTATGTCCTTGTCGTTGCTGGACGGCTCTTGCGGCAGATCGGTCTGCAAGCATCTGTTACAGGTGCTGACTTTGGTCGGTCCGGCGGTCTGGGTCTCCGCAACCTTGGTGTCCACGCTGTGGCTTGACGCCCCGTACCCTCGTTTGTTCGAGGAGCTCCTGTTGGGTTTGTCCTCGTCTTCCAGCATTCCCATATCCAGCGTCCCGGTGTGGAAGGAGATGACCTTGTTGACGGTTTTCGGCAGGTCTTTGATCTCGATATCCGCCAATCCAGATAGCTTCTCCTGGACCTGTCTCTTCAGTAGAAGCAGCTCGATGTCTTTGCCCTTCAGCACGAGCTCCGTCAGGTTGCACGTGCTCTTCAAGCCGTCGAGGTTCGTCTGCATCTCGGCGCGTCGGGACACGTACTCCATTAGCTCCGGCCCGTAGATCCCGTGCAGGTCGTCTATCAAGGTCTTCTCCTTGTTGCGGATCTCGCTGATGAACTGGATGGCGACATCCCGGATGTTCTGCTCGGCGGCTTTGATCACCGTCTCGCATTTACTGAGGAGGGCGAGTTGCGAGTCGTAGACGTCGATTCTTCCCTTGCAGTTGTTCAGTAAAGTTTGGATGGCCTCTTTGTATTTGAGTACTGCGTCTGAGAACTGGGATATGTCGTGATCCTTGTGCTCGTTGAACGTGCAGAGAACACATATACACAACTCGCAGGGTTCACAGTAGAAGCGGACCACTTCGTCCTTATGCTCCTTGCACTCGATATCCTTCTCAATCTCCACATCGAACAAACTGTGAGTCTTTGTTACCTTCGTCTCTTTGTGTATATCCACACATTGCTTACACAACAGCTTGTTGCAATCCAGACATTTTGACGTCGCTTCCCTGTGCTTACGATTCACCAACTTGCAGATATCGCAAAACGGAAACTTGGACGGACGTTGCCTAGCAATGGTTTCTCCTAGACTGGAGACCAGAAAGTTGTCCGGAAGCTTCTTGACGCCCCCTATCGGAAGCTGAGTGCGCTTCCGGCACAGCGGGCATGTGAACTCCCTGTAGTCGCTGTACTTCTTGTAGGTGCATTCGGACATTACATGGTTGTCTATGCACTGCTCGCAGAACGTGTGAAGGCAGTCGAGGCATTTTGGAGACTTGAAGCCTTCTAGGCAGATCTTGCACGTGAGGAACTCGTCGGCGATCTCCTGGGCGAGTTTACCTCCCGAGGACGAGGAGTTTGTCATGTTGCAGGGAGAGGAGGAGGACGGGAGCTCCACAGCCTGAGTGTAGTACCGCTCGCGCTCTAGACGACGCCGATACCTGCAACACACAGAAACGACATTGATAATTATGTCATATTGTCATATAATTATATATGAGGATAAGCAGTTTACATTTGCAGATCCAGGTGATGGGTGAGGTGGTACCCTCCTTCCCATCCCCTCGCTATTGGACTGGTAATAAAACAGGATATGCGAGTCTCCTCCAAGCAATAATAGACGGTGAAACCAACTTCTTATAATAATAATAATAATAATAATAATAATAATAATAATGTATCTTTACATAGCGCCGAGTTATAGCTGGGCTTATCATAGGGTTAGCATAAATAATGTTTCACCATTGCCCTATTCATCATGATTCGTTACATCTCTAAGACAAGCAACTTTCTGGTTTAGTATTTACATGACATGTTTATCTCAATTATTACTATAATAATCTGCATAAATTAATGAGCATCAACATTTTGTACAAATGTACGAGTCACTTTTCAAATGTAATATGGGCTGTATCTATGCGGCATGTAAATGTGAACATAGCAAGCACCAGTATGTGGATTGGTATTCACGTTTTCAATGAGAAACCCACAGCAACAAAAAAGAATCAACTTTACAATGAAAAGTTTTAAGCATACGTTTGTGAACACTTGTGATGATGACTACTACTGGCATGATGCATTACAGACGGACTCAACCGGAAGTGACAAGCACTGGCTGTGACTATAATGCACATCTAAATGGAAGACCTTAGCGCCTAGTTCGCGTTTCACGAAAGGGTCGTACTGTAGTCCGGGCGAAAGTCTAGGTATACGTCATTTCCTGTTATAGTAAATGCATGGCGCACGCACTGATTTAGTTTATGACTACAGGACGACATGCGCATTGGGATCTGCCGCGTACTTTTGTTGATGTATATATTACTGTTTCATCTATAGCTAAGGGATGCCCAAAATAAATAGCACAACAGTAAACGGGGAACCTTTGAGCTACAGAGAACTGCAGCTATTAAGGTGTCTGACGCGTACTTTTGTTTATGTATATTACTGCTTTCCTCTGTAGCTAAGGGATGTCCATAATAAATAGCAAAACAGTACATAACTGAAACATTTTTCTGAAGTAAAACCCAATGAAGTGTTCCTTCTCTGTAGCAAAATTTGAAATAACAACCACAAGGAAATGGTCTCTTCGGTACATCTGCACTCATGAAGATAAAGAAAAACGATCGCCATATTTAGTCTGTGATAAATTCCTATTCAGCAAATGCTTGTTACTGAAGGAATAGAGCAACCACCTTCGAAAAACATGACGTGCTGCAGTCTTCCCATTATGCCAGCCATATGGACTGCACATACATCAACATTAAACCGTCTCCATTCATGCCATGCCTGACTAAAGGTTGTTGCACCATTGTCTGGCCCTCTCGCTGCCCGAGGTCAGAATAGGAAGTAAGGGGCATAACTCTATGCATTGTTGCACTTCTCTGATGGAACTGTCATCCCCAGCTGGCATGGTAACGTGGTTTACTGATGAAAACCGACACCACGGCCTCCCAAATGCTGCTGCTTAATGAAAAGTGAAAGGAGGTAATGTGTAGCGAGATCTACTTCAGCCGACCTCATAGTAGGGAGGCTATGAATAGTCCAGCTAAGTAGACGGGCTCGTACCTTTCATCCCAGATTGGGCGCCATTGTTTACACTGTGCCGTGTGATCATGGAATTTCTGGTCCATATCTGGGTATGGCCTGACCACATCTTAGCATGCATAATTAGTATACCTTCAGTAGGTTTGCATGTTAACAACGTGATACCAAACTAGAAGGCACCAGTAAACAAATGACTCATATTAGAAACGTTGAGTTTCATCCATATATTTAAAATGTATTCATACTTTCTTAGAGGTCCATATCACTTCCGTTCAGGTATTATACATGAGAACGAAATACAAGTACGGTATTAAGCAAACATGATAGCTACAGTTACCTACAGTATTGTATGTGTGCGTACGCGCGTGCATGTGTGCGTGCGTGTGTGTGTATGTGTGTGTATGTATGTGTAAGAGAGTGTCAGACAGAGAAAAACGAGAAAAAGAGAAATACTGGAAACGAGAGAGCAGAGATAGTGTGTGTGTGTAAGAGAGAGAGAGAGAGAGAGAGAGAGTGTGTTTGTATGTGTGTGTGTATGTGTGTGTGTGTGTGTGTATGTGTGTGCATGTGCATGTGTGTGTGTGTGTGTGTATATGTATGTATGTGTGTATGTGTGTGTGTGTGTGTGTTTAAGGTGCAATAAGTCCTATATTATAGCACATACGATGATCAAGAACCCTTCAGTAATTACTAATACCCACGAAGACACTTCCTAATATCCAGATAATTTATACCTTAATCTTAATACATGTTCCACGCCCGCCATATGATCAATGCACCTGGCTCTAGATTCGTGGTATACCTGTGATGACTCAGACATGGTGAATGTTGTATGCATGGAAGATGCTCTTCTCAGAGATAGGATATTTTTAGAAGCAGGAGTTGTTGAGAACTAACGGCGTGGGAAAGATAGTACCATTTGGAACTGGGCGCCTTGCTAGCTTCCAGATAAGATATGAGAAAATAACCAAGCTTTGCTTGAAAAGCATACCCAGACCTTGCAGCAATGGCACGGAAGACAGATAGCTTCTCAAACCTATGTATACATGGTATATAAGTGTTACATCTACAGCTCAGATAACGACACTGATGAATCAAACTTTCAAGTGTATGAATAACTTGGTTATCAATCAACTACCAATTCCAATAGTCTAGATGGAATTTAAATATGTTTGTATGCAAAAAATAACTGCCATTAATTAAATATAGTTATGTTCTTGGTTATAAACTACCATTTCTAAATGGAATTAAAATACATTTTTGTTATGCAAACATCAACTATCCTAGCATTACAAATATTTAAGATATTTTCTGTAAAAGGCAACTAGCATTGAATTATTTAGGTAAAAGTTAAAAGTCAACTTCCTTTAAATACTGTATATTCAAACTATGTGCGGTTATCTTGGATCGATACTTCTCGCCATAGTCATCGATCATTAAATATATCTAAAATATTTTCCGTAATCGTGGATACTTCTCACCATACTCAAGCATCTGTCAACACATTACCTGGAACTCGGCACTGTATAAATAGATTATATTATTATTACTATTATTACTATTATTATTACATAATACTATTAATGTGAGGCATTTCCAGTACAGGGTCCAAAGGGCCTCGTAAATACCAATCCTGACGCAGAGTAAGAGAAACTCCCGTTTGACCTATACTCTAAAGGAGCATGCCATCCATTTGCTTACGTCATCACGTTGCCGCCATTTTTTCCCAAGAGCAAACATGACTAACAGAGATAAGGAATATATACACCAGTTTCTGTTCTCGAGTTTGGTACAGGCCCGCTATGAGCCTGTATCGCGCTAGGCCTGGTTTGAGGTATACACAACGAATAATATCCTGCGTTGGGAGGATCTTTATATATATTTTCTGATAAACATTGGCTTTCGTCCAAGTAAAAGTTGATTGAAGTGTATTTCTAGGCTATAAAAATGGCAATGCTATACCATGACACAGCTTTAACTTGTTGACCTGCATCCGTGGTATGTTTCGTATTATTAATTAAGCTAATTGTATATATATAATGCACCCTGCTTCACTCGCCCTTAAATTCCTGTGTCCAAAAATATAAAATGTAGGATTCATTAATCGTTATCAATTAAAGTTTAATGACGATGTGAATTAATTATTGTCTTGTAAGATTTGAATTTACACAATTATAAAGTGACCATGACTAATGGGAGGTAACTTACACCGTAAATATGGCATGCGAAAATAAAGCTGTTTGTATACATGACAGGTATTTAAAGTACCCTGTTACACATATACCTCTATTCAATACATACTAGTAATCATGGCATAGGCTACACATGTAGGCCATGTAGGCCTATACATATGTAGCGGTGCGAGCGTTGTGGATTTGGCGCCAAATGAATATGTTCACATGGTTATATATATTATCTGTATATATACTATCTCTCCCTCTCTCTCTTTCTTTCTTTCTTTATCTCTTCGATATTTCTCAAAATATATCTCTCACACATCCAAACACTATCACATACGCGCGCGACAACACACACACACACACACACACATACAAAACACACACGCATATAAAATACAACTATTTTCAATATCATTTCACAAAACCTACCTCTTTCTGCCGATCTTAGCGATCAAATCAGAATCATCCACTGACATGTTCGACGTCATTAGTACTCCTGCATCGACTTAGAATAATTCCGGCATAAATGTCGAAAAACACACTTCTCGCCGTTACCCGTTTACAGAATATGTAACATACATCCTCATTCCATCTTCAAATGCCAGTAACCCTGACCACCAGCAGTATAGTAGTAGTAGTAGTAGTAGTAGTAGTAGTAGTAGTCTGTATTAATAGTAGAAGTAGGTGTAGTGGCAGTAGTACTACTGGTAGTAGTATCACTAGCAAGAAGCACTAGTTCCGGATGTCTGGCTAGTGGCGAGCTACAAGGTTGCCAACTGCGCCTGCTGGCTCGTCCGTCCGTATCTCTAGCGAGCTATAGTACATCTGAGATGTACGAGCAGAACATCCCCGGATGAACAGATGAACCTCGCCTGGCAAAAGGGATGCTCGGCGCACCATTCACTGAGCGGACGTCGACTAGGATTTCCTATCAGAAATGCCAGATACTCCAAGATGTGCAGAGAAGAGCCGGGAACCATTTCTCGAAGATTCCGCAGTGAGCACCACCAGTACCTATGCATAGCAGAGCGCTGTGGTCTCTTCGTGGACACCAGATCTTCGCGAACAGGTACCAATAGGTATCCTTTCACAAAGCTCTCTTGTCCGCTAAAAGACCATAGCGATCTCTTTGTCCATAGCTAATACACTGCAAAGAGAGCTCTATGGTCTTTTAGCGGATTGAGAGTTTTGCGAAAGGATACTCTGGGTACCTGTTCGAGAAGCTCTCATAGCTATGGTCTCTTAGTGGATAGGAGAGCTTCGTGAAAAGTAGGCAGATAGGTTCTGACCGTCATTATGATATCACTGATATGACGTGAAAGGATAGCATGGTCTGTTATAGTGGCTAACAAGACCTTCGCGAACAGGTTCCAAGACCCGAACTCCTGGAAACCTGGTTCTGATTCTCTCGGAGGGTATCTTATCGGGTTCGTCAGGGAGAATATCGACGGAACTACATCTGTCTGGGTAGCTCTATGGGAGGTATAACGACCACGATAGGATCTGGAAGGTTATACGACATGATGCTGTAGTTATCAAGAGTCACGTCATGGTGTAGAGGGATCGTGATTCAGGTGGTATAATAATATCCAGAGGTGGCGGTATTGATACCTGTGGGTGTGGCCACTTATCTACTGACCAAATACTCAGGTAACCGTGTGCACGCAAATACACTCGTACAGAAAACTTAGTTAGTTGGATAACCTTTTTCCCTATCCTTTTCTGATGGATAAAACAAAACAGAAAACTCACCTATAATGACCTTAAAGGCATAATATCACAGATAGTTATGGTTGTTTTGGACTAGTTCTTAGCTACAACTGCAAAGTGCATTCACTTG
>JAUTBV010025787.1:0-21504 GCA_032361325.1 Lepetodrilus fucensis | reverse complement strand
TACAAACCTTATACCTCTTTCAGGGGCATAATAACTTTATTTTTAGAAGGAATTCCGGGATCGTTTGCTCTACTATAAGTGGATACTGTTTATGAGTAGCAGACGGTGTTGTCGCCTTTACTACATAACAACAGGAAAAGAGTACGTGCTAAGTCTCAGCTCGTATTCTCATATGGGAACACAAATAAAAGAATGCAATATCTTGTTGCAGTGTGAATTGATGCTCATGATTATTAAATGCAATGCGAAGTATTTCCTTACTCTATTAGTGAACGTTCTGAATTCAACTTTATTATTTCAATCTTTTATTAGATTTTGACGAGTAGTGGTTCAAATGGATTACGTAGACTTGGAGTATTTGTGGTAATAATGTATGAGCCTTTTTTGTTGTTGTAATTTTAATTTAACGAAATGCGATTAAAGGCATACTATCACAGTTGATAGACCCGTATAATAAACACACACGAATTGTAATCTGAGACTAATTACGCTTGATTTATCCACCCAAAAGTTTTTAATTACTGATGTACTTAGTCCCCAGTACTCGATAGTTATCAAACTATTAATATTTTACATGAATAAAGGGAACGTTCCGCTATTTATCTTGTCTTTGATGCATCAACTGATCTATGAAGGAATTGCAATCAAGTGTTGCCGTTAGGTATATTATTTTAGTCGTACCACTGAGTCATGTCCCCTTGCATTGGTCTAATGAAGCAAATAAAAATACGACCATATTCAGTAGTTGTCTGTCGTGGAGTTGCAGTGGAGGTTTGTCTACCATACAGCGGTGGGAAGTTTTTTTTATATACAAACATGATTTTATATATTTCAAGTGAATGTACTTTGCAGTTGTAGCTAAGAACTACTCCAAAATGACTATACATATCTGTGATATTATGCCTTTAAATGGTTATGATTATACAAAGTACACATCACATGACATTTTATGGCTTTTGATGAACGAATATGACGACGACAATGGTAATAATGACGATAATGACGATAATGATAATGATAAGGACGACAACGACAATTATGATGACGACGACATCTATGATCATCATAATTAAGTACCATTATGAGGAAAAAGAGGGAAATCTAATAATGAAGAGATGTATACATATAATTTGCAGAGGAATACATGCAAATAGAACAACACTACGATCGAAGAAATAGTAAAGAAATAAGAAAAACGACAGACTAAACTTCAATAATCGTGTCCAATTTCTGCAATGAATGACACACACATACATCAGACTAATCTAATATATCTGTAAAATATGAATAAGTGCGCTGAGGCTGACGGTAATGACAATTATTTAATGATCCTTACTTACCTACGCAACTCTATAAATGTCACACTACCATGGACACCATAATGGCTGTATTCGATTCATGACTCTATAGTAACCCGAGTGTTAGGACATGGAGCATGCGCAGTGAGTACTTGAATCGAACGGCGGGAGTAAACACCGAGTAAACCAATATATTTGAAAAATATATGGAATAACTTCTTCAACTAAGAATATAATTATTGTCAATATCCTTAAGGGCATAATATCACAGTTAATAGGCCTGTATAATGGATAAACGAATTTCGATATTTATTGAATAGTACTCAATATTAATGTTTTATAAGAATATAAGGGAACGTTCCGCTATTTATCTTGTCTTTGATGCATCAACTGAACTATGAAGGAATTGCGAAAAAAATGTTGCCTGTCGTACCATTGACTTATGTCCCCTTGCATTGACATAATGAAGCAAATAACAATACGACCATATGCCAGTTTGAATATTTAAATAAATTATATAAGCAACCAATCAGAGACTAGACATGCGACTGGTGCGTGAGGCTTACTCACGTGAGCTCTTGTAGTGATACACGCGAGATAGGCGGAGAGTGTTTCAGAGTTATCTCCGCCTATCTTGCGTGTATTGGTTGCTTATATAATTTATTAAAATATTCAAACTTGCTAACAGTAGTAGAAAACGGAGTTCTATATAGACAGTGATCCCATGGTATTTGACGGAGGTTAATGTAGTCATAATGGCCTGGGTTTTCGAGGATGATATGACAGTAACTACGCCGATTCGGATTCACCTCCGCCAAGATGACTTTATTGCCTAATTAATGTGGACATAAAGTCTGTTGTTTAAAGTGCACTCGTATACACCTGTTATACACGATTAAACCACGGGCAGTGTGTCTGTCTGTCTGTCTAGACCACCACATATATTCGAACACCCCGAGGATCTTTGTAGTAGACTAAGCGTCAATCCAATGTCTAATTATATACACAAACACCATTTATATCCGACAGACTTAACTCTACCGTATCTTTATTATCAGCTCATATATAAGTACATTACGGTAACGTTGGAACTATTTTGTTGGAGGAATTGAAACCTGCATGCATATGGTTGTCTTGGTTGGGTTTTTTTACCCTCAGAAGATTGATGGAAGTTAAGAGGTCGTATTATTGGATTGGTATACCTTTTTTGACGGATAAATTAATTGCTGTGGTCGCGTGACGTGCTATGTCTGTCTATGACAGTGACGGATAACGTGTGCTAAAGGATGTGCACTGTCTCGTTCTTGTCCAAATACCACCATCGGGAAGACAATTCAATGCTCTCGCAAGCAAACGTATTGTAGGAGGCCAATAAAAAAGTAGCTTATGCTCGTATCAAGGCAGCCTATAATTGCAGTGACATGGCTGGCTTTCAATATATATATGTTTCTTAGAATTTCCTGAAAGCGCGATAAGTAAATACAATTAGCACTTATGAATGAGCATTATTACTATTATTATTATTATTATTATTATTATTAGTAGTAGTAGTAGTAGTAGTAGTAGTAGTAGTAGTAGTATACTATACAATTATTATTAATATTATAAGTATTACCGGTATTATATTGGGGAATTAGTCAACAGTAGATTCAATAGTATGTCTACATTTACCTACATCAAAATTATGTTGTAATAATTTAATAAATAATAATATAATAATACACATTATTTATACTTATCTTATCTTAATAACATCATGTAATATCTTTGTTGAAACATCTTGTTATACTAATTTAATAACTATTATTACTACTACTACTACTACTACTACTACTACTACTACTACTATTACTACTACTACTACTACTACTACTACTACTACTACTACTACTACTACTACTACTACTACTACTACTACTACTACTATTACTACTACTACTACTACTACTACTACTACTAATAATAATAATAATAATAATAATAATAATACATGTAATAATAATAATAATCTATCTTAGCTGCATTGTACATAGCACGGAGTTTCAGCTGTAAAACCACACATGAGCAACATGCATACGTAGATCAATACAGAACATTAGGTATTTATGGGCTGTTCGTTTTGCACATGCATATTATTCCAGAATGATATTCTGAAATAGAATTGAATGTATCCGAGCTATTCCGAATGCTAACTTTGGTACAAATCAAACATTTGGAATGCATTCCGAATGTATTCCGAATGAGAAAAGTGACAAAACGAAGCGGCCAAGTAAAGAGCGAATGAAAACTACGACTATTATACAGTAGCTAATAATGCCACTGCCGCAATGGATGTATTACTCCTGCTAAATGGCAATGCAGATTAAGAAATATTCAAAATGAAAAATAGATATACAACTGTATATATAAATCCAAAGAGTTTTACATAAATATTTTGAAATTGTTATTCTTTATAAACAAAACAAAAATACAGCTTTATTACCCTTTCATTTCATTAATATTGCTCTTTCCATTTATAGAAATGAATGTATATTATGTAAATATTTCATAAATTAAATAAATTATCTTCAAACTTTATGTAAAGTTGGCATAAATTTAATAAATTATCTTCAAACTAAATGTACACTTATACAGTATCCTTTCTCTATTTGAGCATGTACACCGGTGTCCAGCGCATTACAAGCAGTTTTATTATTTATTTTTTTTATTTTTATTCTGGCTATTTATTTGTTATTCATTTGTTATCTACATGAAGATACACATGCAAAGGACATTGTTCATTAAGATTAAAACAAAAATACCATTAATTCAATTCATTCACAGAAATTCTGCCGCCAGGACGTGTCTTTCAAGTAGGGCAGAGCATCGTCTTGACGTGTGTATCAAAAAGCAAGAAATATACTTCCACGAGCATGATGTTTACGCACTCCAACAACGGCGTCCTCAACTCGTACGTCATAGTTGACAACGTCACTGTGTCCTTGACCTTTCCGTCACTGACGTTGAATGACTCCGGGACGGTGTACTGCAAGGGATTTAATGGCAAGACATGGAAAGTCCTGAATTTGAAGACGATTATAGTAGGATGTGAGTACCTTTTTAACAAATCCAATTATATATTTAACCAAATTAATTAAATGTCTGACAGTACAGTAGACTTTCTTGAGATATAAATCTAGCTTTATATTATTTTAACAACGACGAATTTCTAAACGTATATTAAGTCGCATCTTCGAAACACAGATCATTATGACTACACCTATAACCTCTGTCAACTTAAGGTGTGTTCCCACTAGAGCTTTATAACGATCTGGACTAGTGTCAAATTGATATAAAAGCTTATACCGTTATAGCTGTTCACATTCATAACGCATCCAAATCGACATACACAAATCACATCCCGTGTCGTTTCAAATTCGATTCAGTTATACCATGTATAGTCTAATCGGTATAACATTGTGTGTGAACGATTCATACCGTTTCATCCAGATATGTGTTAGAACCGAGCATGTGTACTACACGTAAACCACAGGCACTTGAAGGAAGCCATTAGTTTGTTTAAATATATGTATAATGACCTGCTATTGATAAATAAGGTCATTTTAAGTTGTTTATTTACATATCCTGTTAGGTGAACAGGACGATGCAATTTTGACATGTCAAATAACAAACAAATAATTTGGCTGGCTTCCAAATCGATTTGCGTTTCCGTGTGAACAGCAACTTTTATATCGATATAACCAAATCGATTTCACTATAACGGTATCCAGAATTCGTTCTATAAGTGTTTTCAGTGTTAACACACCTTATGACTTCATGATCATTCTCAAAGTTGGACTAAAAAATGTTTCGTAATCTTGGGGCCTCCAGCCCCCACCCCAGGATGTTTTTCCTCTGAAATTACAATTGTCTGTTGTAGCTGTGCCTGTATACAGAGAAATGTGTTTTACAAAGGTTAGATTCCGACTTCATATTACTACCTTTTATCACAAGATCTAGAAGGAAAAGAAACATTTGACATTCTTTCTCTACTGCAGTTGCCTCCCCTGGCACGGACGACTTCCTGGACATGGTGGCCGGCATCCAGGGGTCGCGGATGAATGACCAGCGGGCGGAGTGTCCGTCGTTCCCAGGGCTCAGCTCGCAGGCTGTGATTGGTCAGTTATTGCAGCAGCAGAAGGCCGAGGAGAATGTTCCCGACGACAATTTCTTCGAGATGCTCATGCGATGTCAGGTATGTGTTTATCAGTCTCTGGTCACAAGATGTTCTCTTGTAATGCTAATTTTTCCTGGGAAATACAATATTTAAATGTGGTTACTTTTACTCCATCGAAACTTTTAATGATAGTATTCGAGATGGTCATGACCGTATATATGGCTTGTTGCAGGCGTCGCGGCTAGAAGACCAGCGTAGCGCACTACCACAGCGTCCTACTGCTCCCACCGTTCCCGACGAGGATTTCTTCAACCTCATCCAACGCGTGCAGTCCAGTCGACTAGAGGAACAACGCACGACGATGCCACCGGACGCAAAATCAAGCACCAACTCGTCACGGAAGGGCAAGAAAAAGTAACACCGGAATTTGACGGAATTTGCAGGAATTTGACGGAATCGTTAGTGACAACGTGTGTGCAATGCGGACTGCCTTACACTGCCGTGTTATTCATGTACTGCTCGTTACGTTGTGTGTGCACGAACACGTGACGGAATCGAGGAGCATTATATTGCTGTGCTTGTAGGATAGAATTCGTGCTACTGACGATCCCTGAGGGAAAGACCACCATAAGGTTGTTTAACCCTCACCATGCTGAAGGCAACCGGAGATGTGCCTGTGTCTGGGAGAGGGTTAACGATGGACTGCTACAACGGTTAGAAATCCGGAACGACGCAATGTTTTGTTCGGTCGATGAGGTTCGAATCTTGTCGCACGTGACACGACCTGACAGACACGTTTGCTTACAATTTGCTCACAAATCTGAAATTGTCCACGGGTTTTTGAAGTACAAAGGAGGAACATTCTCTCGATGCCTATGTGACGGGGCTCTGCCGTAATGCTCTCTGGTCTCGACGATGCTCTCCAGTCATGTGATGATGCTCTCTCTGGTTACTAATTTTACACCAGTGACCAAGGATTGGACGTCGGAACGCTGCCAAGGAGACACGGAGAACCGTATCATCGTGTGCAGCAAGGACCAGGGCGGAGAATACGCTTCACGATCAAAGTGGTAGTGCTCTTTTAATGTGCTGCTTTCATGAAATTTAGGACTCGATTTGGAGTGGTATTGATTAACCCTATCCCTGCTGGATTAGGCACAGTTTCTGCTCTTTGGGGCATTGCCAGTTGCCTTCATCAGGGAGAGGATTAATAAACACAGGGCTCTGGACTAACATATGCCCGACGTACAGGGGCAAGTTAAATTGTACTGCGGGTAACCTACTTTTTAACATTTAGCAACTTTGGTGCCATTGCAACTTGCCCCGACTTGCTCTGCGGGCAAGTAACTCAAAATGTTAATCTGGAGCTCTGAAACATGCACCAGTTCAGACTAAAATTCAGTTATTGTACTTTTAAGATATTCATTTTGGATTTCAGATTGATAGCGTATATGATAATCAATCTACCTTCTAAATCGGGGTCCTGAATTCGCATTACCTGATGTGTGCATTATAGAGATTTGTATACGTTGATATACTTTAACTTTGCAGAACGATGTGTTTTGAACTAGGAGGGTATGGCTGCCACTGACCAGTTTGAATTCTGTCGTTACTTTTACAAATATTTTATGCACTTTGTTGTTGATATATGAAGTTATTGTATTGTTTAACCTGGCTTGTACATAGTAAATCATTCATTGTAAATTATGATGTTCCAATGGTTTTCTTATTTTTATGCAGTAGATCTGTTTTTATTTATTTCAAAACTTATTTTTTTTTAAAGATCTGATCTTACAACATTATCATGACATCTGAAAGCGAAATTATGAAAGTCCCATTTTCTGATTATCAAATATTTATTGTGCCAAAGGGGACCAAGGGAAATAACTCTTAGGTCCATTGCAAGTTTCAAGTTTGATAATCTGCAAGGCTTCATACAATTTGCTATGATACATAACTGCGCCATCTTAGGCTATATCTCTGTCTTGTAATTATGCTTATCAAGTAATGACTGGGGCCAACTTACATTTCAGTGATCATCATGATTTTACAAAAATCCATTTTGACGACTGGGTCCTGAGATTACGATATTTTTTAGTACAATTTCATGCTCAAGCTGAAATTTTATATTGAGATTTAATATGAACAAAACTTTTAGCATGACATCATACTAAAATATTGTTGTTTAATCGCTAGGCCAGATTGTGAAAAAAATGACTAACTTGTATTCAAAATATGGTAACATCCATGCTTGATTGACACAATAGTTTTTCTGACAATAAAAGAAACCCAATTTTTCATGTGATTTTGATGCAACATATTTTCGTTCACTGAAACAAGCCAGATACTACTGCCATAAGTACTGCTGTTTGTTGGGAGACTAATAGGGAGTCTCCCAAGAGTTAAGCCCCCTTAATATTATATACTCCCACCCTATAAGAATCAACATTCTTCAACTAGGCAAATGTTTTCTCACTTCATTATTGCAATGTAAAATAAATTGGGCATGTTTTCCCATATTAATTTATTTTTGAAGAGTTTTGCATTGATTATTTTAGAAAATTTAGCATTCATGGCAGATTATTTCTTCTAATAATCTTTTACAAATTTAGCAATGTCCCGAGTTTAGCTCAGCTCAGCTCATGACATGGTAATGGTTATATTTCAAAATAAATTTACGCTTTGCTCTTTAACCCTCTCCATGCTGGCAGCAACCAGAGTTGTCCTGAAGAGCATGCCCGTGCCTAATCCAGCAGAGAGAGGGTTAAAATGTTCCTATTACAAAGGTTAAGGACCAATGTGCAAAATCACAAAATCACAATGTTATTTAATCTCCCATTACCAATTTTTTTTTATCTATTTAATATTAAACAAAATAAATTAAGTTTCAGGGTCATTATAATTTTCAGAATGTTCAGTTGTTGTTTGTTTTTTTCCAAATGATAAAGAAAATCAGAGTAGTAAAATAAGGAATAAAAGAAAGATTGGTGCATGATATTAAGACTACAACCTGAACGATCATTCAGATGTAAGAATCTCAGTTTTATCACAGTTTGTTTTAACGAACAAATTACTATTAATCAATCTTGTTTTATTTTCTAAACTGGGTCCGATACGTTTCCATGCTGACCTACATTGTAAATAGCATCGTCTTTCACTGCTTGCCTTTTGTTTAACCAATCAATGCTCAGCTCGTACATGTTAAATCTATATATGCAGTTGAATGCTGGGCAGAATTGGGCTCCACATTGCGGACATGTTATAGATGGTACAACCCACTGTGGGCCCCATGGACCCAAAGCTACCGTATATACTTGTGTATAAGTCGAGTTTTAGGTACTCAGAAAGAAGGGGTAAAGAAGGGTGTCGACTAATACACTTGGTCATCTTTTGACCAAATTTAGGCCAGGAATAAAGTTTTGAAAGCAGAATAACCACAAAAGAATTGGTGTGCTATATTTAAAAAACCCATCAGAATTCTGTTGGAATTTTGAGATTTATTGTTTATGCAAGTGTGAGATCCATTGTGAACATTCTAAATCTTGTCTGCTGTGGCCCCTATGTACAAGAATGCCATTCTATACAATTTGAGATAATAATGATTTACCTTTTATCCTATTTGTAACCCAACCTGTTTGATGTATGTTTTTGGCAGTAAAGATATGAAACCATTTTCTTTTTGCATTTACAGGTTCAGTGTAAGCTCATAATGTAATACATCCATGGTATCATATTTGAAATCTATATTGACATTGTACATTAACAGCAGTAGATGCAAATAGATAAATAATATATGCATCGATATGAAATAAATGTATGTATCACAGAATGTAGACCGGGTAAAAAAGGCCATTGTCTTGCTGAACATCGATACAAATTTATATTTTATAACAAAAACTTTGAAAAGGTATGCGTATACATCAAATGATGGGGCTTTTGGTCACCCGGTATAAAAACTAGTTTTTATGACAGTCTATTACACATCTCATTTTAATTATTGGACAAGGATTGAAATCAACATTTGACAGCAGAGATTTTAATTTGGAACAGTAGAGTAAAATCACACTTGTTGGGAAGGGAGACTACTCTATCTTTGACTAGCTTCTTACTGGAAAACACTTTCCCTAAAGGCTAGCAAACAGTGCAATGAAGTTGCCTTAAGCATTCATAAGAATATGGCACACCATATATTAGTGAAATGTCGGTTGCTATGCTTAGAGAGACAGAATGGTTGTGAGTTTGTGTCAGAATGTAGAATGATCAATCCATGTCGTTAACTCATAGTCTGCTGAACATTTCCGAAAATAACAAAACAGTATTTAATTAATTTAATTATTTTTTTCTTTCTGGTATAGTAAAATTGTACATTAACCACTTATGTACCGATCATCAAAACCTTCCCAAGTTATGTCAGCACTTTGGTATTTACTAATAACGTATGTTATCCAACATGCCAAAATCCAATCCCACCTCACCCCATACACTTCCATAACACACACCCAAATCCCCCAACCCCCCCTTGCCCCCCTTCTCCCTGCTGGATTGCTCACCGGGCATCTGTGGTTGGCTCTGGCATTGAGAGGGTTAATGCATCGTCCCCTGAATCTCCCCACCCATCCCTCCCCCAATACATAGCTGGATTGTAAGTGCCTATACGTCCTATTTGAGAGGAATAAAAGATATTTTTCGTGAAGGACCATGCTGGGTTGTATGGGGAGCTTTATGTTTTAAAACAAGATAGTTGACCAATGTACCAAGATTGTGAATGAGAGAATGAATGAGCGAAAGAGTGTGAGAAAGATATATTGTATTTGTTCAATTTTTAAAATGATGCCTGTAGCAGGTGATTAATTATTAAGATTTTCTTTTGTGCTGACCGCATGAGCGGGGTCGATATTGCTGTTTTAAAAGCTAAATTAGAAATCGGCTAATCATATCTGAAATATATTTTGATAATGAACTAACGAGGCCTTCTCTCTCAGCTTACATTCGCTCCATCACTCATCTTTAGCTGGGAGGGAAATAGCATCCGGTTAAGATCAGAAGTGTTGAACATACTCAATGTTTACTGAACAAAATACACATATAAATATGTTGTATTCGCCAATTTCTTTAGTGTGGATCCACATTTTCATATTAGCATTATAGGTAGTTACAGTTTTAACTTCGTCACATGTGGGTAAAAGATTCCTGCCATGACGTAAAACAGTAATTCTCTCACGGTTTTAACTTTGGCGCATTTGATTATGATTTAACAAACGTGCGATTACGACACTTCTGATGGTTCACAGGATGTCATTGGTCTCCCAGTTCTCATCTTCCGGTCTCTATATGTTTCAACTTTTACTATATTAGCCAATGATCACATAGCGAGACTTGTCATCTGTGGTCATCTTCAGTATGTCTCGTGTGTCTTGATGGCTGTGATAGATGATAGAACACTTTGTGAAGCTGGCCGTTAGGAACAATTATGCTGAAAAACTGACCATTTGAAATCATTTAATTAAGAGATGTAGATTTCTGTTGGTTTGATTTGTGTTCATTACATACTGACTGATGATCTTTTGTCTCAAATTTAAAAAAAAAAAAAATCTTTAAAATTAAATTCGTTTAAATTCACACCAGTTTCTTTGATAAATAACCATTATTATTTTTTAATTTTTTATTATCTGTTAAAAGAAATATTGCAGAATTTCTGCGAAAATTTGAACTTCTATATAGCTGATATTTTGTAGAATCGTATGATTATACCAGTCTTGTTTTTTCTTTACTGTATGCAACTTTGCGTAGAAAATGCGACCTGGGTTTTGGCGCAACATATAAGGCATGTCCAATGGGTTTGAAGATTTAAAGTCGTGACGAGGTATGATCTTAAGTTACGAGATACGTAAGTTACGATCATTCTTTGTCATAGGTGGTTGTACGTGTGCGAAGAGATTAGGTTAGATCGTGGCCTCTTAGAGCTTGTATTTGTCTTTATATCATATCTTCATTTACATTTTAGATCTATATACATTCTTAAATGTATTTAATCAGGCAGAATACTGGAAACCAGACCGATTTTAATGAAATAAAGTTGATTTGATGAAATGTATCTGTTTCTCTTCTTTTTCCAAAGGCTGTTGTATAGTCCCTGCCACAGTTTGCTTGTACCAGCTGTCCTAGGTGTATAACTAGTGTGTCTTCTACCATAGCACTTACAGTGGAAATATCATCTTTGGATTCAATATTAAATCTTTTTTATTATATTTTATTATATTTTATTATATTTATTATATTTATTATATTTATTATATTTTTTATTATTTAGTATATTTAGTATATTTATAATTATTTATTATTATTTATTATTATTTATTATTATTTATTATTATTTATTATTATTTATTATATTTTGTATATATATTTATGTATTGTATTTATTATAGTGTGGCAGCTTTCAAAATTATTTCGCTCATATCCCAGTGAGCATGCACCGAATGATACTGACAAACCAAGGACGATAACTGCACTGCGATGGTACAGACAATAAAAGCTATCATAACTTCCACATAAGCTTGTTTGTCAACTCTTTTCTTTATATTATTATATATATATTGGACTAGTGAAAACGTCGGAATATTAATAAATTACGTTCGCTTCTCGAAAATGATATTTTACTAGTCGAAAAACGAATTCGAAGTATCGTAAAATAACCAAGAAATTCCATTTATCTAGTGAAAGAAGCGACGTAAAATGACCATCAGTCGTTTCAACCAAATCTATACATCATTATAACATGCATGACATGTAAACATCGATTGAATAATATTACTGTCAAGACTTTGAATGTGATCGTTAGAACGCAAGAAATGTTAGTACGACGATTTTAAATAAAACATTATGATTATGTATATGATAATATATATTTAAATATTTGTTAAGATGGATGTTTGGGAAAATATGCAATGGTAACTAGCAAATTAACTGCTAACATGTGACACAAATAGTGGATAGAATCGGCTCGAAACTCACGAGAGTCGTATACCGTAGACTGAGAATAGATATGTTAGATGTCGAGGGCCGATATAGGTTATCTTGCCAATAAACAATCAATGTCAAGCTGTTGAAACTATTTGAATGTTCTCTTAACCCTGTCCCTGCTGTATTTAGTACATGCACATCTATTTAGGGCATTTTTGGTTGCCTACAGCATGGAGAGTTAAATCGACAAGAGAAGCCTTACAAAATATGTTAGTAAAACCGCTGTTAGTCTTCCAACTGTTATTCTTTATCATGTTAATGCATACTTTAATATCACTACGTCTACTATCGACGACATCTCTATAACACGGTTGAGGTCATTTACACGTTTTGTTGTTTTTAGATTTTATCTTCAATACAACTGTCACGCTCGCTGTAATTCAATGAGATTAATTTCCTGAAACTAATTTATCCATATATTATTTTTCAACAATTTTATCTCAACTTTAGCTTTCATAGTTTATGATAATCAAGCAAGTTGTACAATGATTCGAGTGAGTAATTCTAGATTTTGCGCAACTTTCCAACAGTTAAACAATGGTCTGTTTACAGAAGGGGAAGATCCGCTAGTAAGCACGTAATGGAACAGGTGAACCAAGGATGATAACTGCACACTGCAATACATGTATATTATTTATCCAGACATCGCATCGCAATAATAATAACATCCCCACGTTTACACCTGACAGTAGGACGGGGCCTATACTATTTAAATGTGGAAAAAAAGGATAAACTAATTGTAAATTGTGGTACTTGTGTTCAAAGCGTCGCGAATATTACCGTGTACTATATAAGAATCTAAATAAGGTATGCCTAAGACGTCCCAATTGGTGTACCTTTAAAAAGAATACAATCAGCGTTCTTTAATTTAAGAAATGAAGTCGCTTCTGTGGTGTTATCATTAAGATGTCAAATGTTTCAGAGTGCCAGTAGGGCCTATTATATATGGTTTAAACATATTTTATTTCAAAAATATAACTGAAAGTGGATTGGCAAACAAGCCGCGAAACTGCTTATTTTAATACCGCTCCATACATTACAAAATAGACATACATTAAATCATACAAATACATAAATATATAAATACAATATTGGTGCCGAGGTGATGGGTGAGACATCGTGAGTACTAATTTGCAAATTTGTAACAAACTTCATTGTAATAAACGACGTTTTTGTTCACAGCTTTAGGAAGAAGTAAACGGTCCACAGACGCACGTACACATACACACAGACACACACGCGCGCGCGCACACACACACATACACACACACACACACCGATGAACCAAATGCCAAATGCGTTTTACGTTTAAAGTAATATATCACAAAACATCGTTTTTTTTAATAATGTTATGGAATCGGCTTTCCTTGATCCCCTCTTATTAATATAGCATATTCTACATGACTACATGACACGTGTTCTCTTAAAAGCAGTCGCACAAGAATACACTGCCAATACCCCATCCTCGAAAACCCAAGCCATTATGACTACACTAACCTATTTGACGGAGGTTAGTGTAGTCATAATGACTTGGGTTTTCGAGGATGCCAAGACCCATGCATTACTGCCTTTTAGACTCGGGGTATTTTCATTGTTGTCTTAGATCAATGTACATTGTTCCCTAATAGGAGTTGTGAAGCATATCACTGTGATGAGAAACAAGCGTAATGCACTGGAGATGAGATCATAAGGTACATCTCTATCGATGTCATTGCACCGATGATAAGTAAATAATGAAGAAATCTAAATGAGGATATGTTGCCTTTTACCCTATCCTTCGAGTAATATGTATCAAACTATGACTTTTGGCATGGATTTTGCCTGATCTTTGCGTCGTTAATGCATATTTATATAGAAATAATGGCAACAATTTAAGAAATCGTAAAATATATTATAGATACGTTAAAGAAATACAAGTATGCGTAGACGATCTTATTAGCAATTAACTTGCAATCGTAATTTTCGACGTACATATTTAATATTTAATAGCCAACATAAATTCAAGCCAGAATTGGGTTGTTAAACTACTTTAACCCCCACAAAACACTTGAGTATATGTTTCACTGTTCTTATACACGGCAAAAATATTGCTGGCAAAATGTCTAAGCTATGTTTTGACACATACATCTCTTGCATAAGTGACGATGACAGATTGGATCCACTTTTCACATCCGACGGTTTGTTTTCACACCTGTTTCAGTGATTGACATATTCATTTTACCCACTCATAGAGTTACTATACGCCTAGTTGCTAATGTCTAATGAGCATTCCTATAATCACGCACGTAGCAAGATGCCCTGCCCTGTTGTACAGTAACACTGTACGTTTTGAAGTAGGTTAACTGGCGAGATGCTCTTCAACACGTTAACAACTGACTGACGAATGTATACCCAACTCCGAAGGAACCGAAGCGTGATCGGACAGGCGTGCTAAGTTTCCAGTATGTGTTTAGTTATGTATAGGAAAACAAACCTTTTAACCACGAGAACGTTATATCATATAGCACGGCATAAACGTCTTTGGTTTTGTTCATTCATACATTTATACAAACTGACTGTCATGGGCGTAATAAAGTAGTTAACTTATATCACGGCATTTAAACGTCTTTGGATTTGTTCATTCATACAGCACTTATAGTTTGGCATGAAATGAATTGACACCCCTATTTCGTAGATTATCTTGGTAAATAATTGATGGAATGAAAAACAAAAACACTTAATTTTCGTATTTCATTTGCCCAAACCAAAATTAAAAACATTAAAAATATTGCGCCAGTAATAATCAATCTGTTTATATAACGATCACCAAATATTTTTAGTAAGTATTATTATATGCAGAGGGGCGACGTTCTACCTTAAAGAAGGAACAGGCAAATAGACCCTTTTACCCATTTCTTCTGTCGAACGTCGTCCCTCTGCATAAAATAATACTTAGTCAAAATATTTGCTGATCGTTATATAAACAGATTTGTTATTACTGGTGCAATATGTTGAATTATTTTTTTTGGTTAGGGCAAATATTTATTTTTCATTCCATGACATATGTACCGAGATAATCTATGAAATAGGGGTGTCAATGCATTTCATGCCAAACTATAGTAAGCTATTGAACTTGTGGGCATGGACATAAATTATAGTATGGCATATAAATCCATTCATACTAAAGTTATATCTGTTGATTTGCGTGTACCTTCCATTGCAAATAAACATTTATCAATCTGAAAGTTTAGTACAACAATAATTTCTAGCGGCCACACACTAGCGATTTTCATCGCCGACGCGTCGCCGATTTCCGTCGGGTTTCGGTCGCCTAGAGTGCGGTGCTCCAAATATAAAAACATGCTAGATATTGTGCGATCGGTCGGCGAGACTAAAAATCGCAGTCGCATGAATGAACATGTTCCACGCTGTATTCATGTAAGCGATGTAGATGATATACTTGGTCTAGATGAGAACTAGATGCGGAAGTATACATTAGTCACGGCCCCAGCTGGTACTATGAAAGCTAGGAGCTTGCTAATGCTGGCCGCACACTAGCGATTTCCGTCGCCGACATGTCGACATGAGAGAGAGAGAGAGAGAGAGAGAGAGAGAGAGAGAGAGAGAGAGAGAAAAAAAAGCTAGGAGAGAAACATCCAGTATCAAGACGAAGCTGTTTCACTATCGCCCGTTTATTAAGCTGGACATTGGACTAGTCCATACATTCACTGAGCCGTCAGATGAGGAATACCAGTGACACGTCTGAAAACCAATTCAGATTATGTTCATATTATTAGCAGGTCATTGGTTACAAGACATAACGGCAATAAGCTTATCTGAAATGTAGGAATTCTCAGATCATGTTTGTATGATTGAGCGACTGTGTACTAGATGAAGCTGATAAGTAAATTATGTATACCACGTAGACAATACGTGCTCATATATTTGTGGAAGCTTCTATACTGGCCTCCTTTTCTTGAAAGACTCGTACCTGAAGTCCGGGCATAAGTTGACGTTTAGCTCGCAGTGGTAGATGGCCCGCATCACCTCAAAATAATACGTTTTACCGTGTATCCCGCTGGCTACACGCTGGCAATTTATGTATACAGACTTAAATACCGACTGGAATGCAAATGTAGAAACATCAATGCATTCTGATTGTGCCTGCATGTGCATATATCAATACTGTTTTGGTATTTTCTCCATGACGGAAGCATTAGTCGTGCTACTGTGCCCATGGAGCGTGAACATGTACGCTGTCTGCGGCTGTAGATACCAGAGCCGTAGGTATCACTGTGTGATTAAACGAACTTATAGGAAGGATTATGGAGCGTGTATGGCACACTGGTGAAGCTTTGATGAGGCTTTGATGAGGCGAATACGTATAAGCATACCAAAGGCGAAGATCGTTACATCCTGCTGTTTGCTTTGAGGGATTGGTTCAATGCTGACTTGTAGAACAGAAAGTCATCGCCTTAGAGATACAGTTCAAAAAAGTCGTTCCGTTATTAAGAATCAATGTAACATGGTCATGCCAACGTACCATACTTTGCCATTTTCATCGTGAACTCCTATTGATCTACAATCATCTTAGCATCTACAATCATCTTAGCATCTACAATCATCTTAGCGTTCCTTCCAGCCAATACCATGGGGACCCAATATAATTAGTATGACAAATATCAGGTGTACAATTCAGATGTATATATTTAGAGGTTATTGGTATGGGATACTAACGATCGCTACCTTTAAATAAAAGTATCATTATTGTTGGAGATCATAGACTATTTGGCTGTAGAGGCACCCGTAATGACATGCTGAATCACTAGAAGCACTTGTTGCATCATGTGTACGTGTGTAATGTCGTTCCCACCCAGCTCATGTTCGCCGTGTACAAACTGTACCGTGGGAGACATCAAGGGCGTATTCGAAACCCCGTTCTCGAGTTGACACGACGCGAGAACGGGGTTTCGAACATCGAAAACCAACACGCGAACACCGTTCGCGAACTAGATATTCACTCCCCACTATTTGGAGGGTTGGTGGAGGATCGGAAGAGAAAACTCGGTACACACTTTCGCAACCGAGAACACGAGATCACGATCCGCATAGGTTCTCGGGTAACCCTAGAACGGGGGTTTCGAATACGCTCCAAGTGACGACATCAAACACGCTAGAACATATGTGAGATGTTGGGTCATCATATCCGTCAATGCTTATACTTTCCCCTGGCAATCCGGAAGCTATACGGTTGGCTATGCAAGGGATGTTATAGGAGTTCGTTAGGACTATATGTGTATCATGAAAACCTTCATCCGCAGTATGTCTAGACTTGCCTTGCGATTGATCGAGGAGCATAGTCCATAGTAACATTAAACTCAAGTATCAAATAGTGTTATACTAATATAATGAAAGTCAGTATATTAATTGATTCATTCATTGGTATTCACTGTGTCTACATTTCAATCAGTATACAGCTACGGTGACATGTGTGTTTCTTAACATAGAGACCGCGCTATTGAATGCGTCAACCTTTCATGATCCAGGATGAATGCTGATGTAGAGAGAGCACAATTACAGCTTTTCAGAGCACTAGTGACAGTGAAAAAGGTAGTCTGTCAAGTCTAGGGCTTTCGCTTTTGTAGTAGAAACTGTCTCGAGGATTTGTATGATGGAAAATCAATTGCAAATGGCAATTATTTTATCAATTTTACAATTTTCCTAACAAACATTTCTTGCTCGTGTATGTATACTGCCGGATGGGAAGCTATGCATCGTCAATACAAAACAATTTCAAAAGTGTGGCATTTTACATAATTTCAAAGCAAATATGAACACAAGTGATGCATCATGATCAAAAAACTTCCTTTTAACTTCGATACATTATAGATTGTTGATCCGAAACTGCAATGATTTGAGGGTACCTCCGCTTGCAAGTAAACGTTTTCCAATCTGAAAGTTTAGTAAATATAGCTAAATATGTGTTTCAACCACAGCCATAATATAACCGCAGCGGCAAGATTGTGTTACAGATTGCGCCCTAATGTTTCTAGTTTTCTTCTCGACCACCTCGCTCATTTGACTTCTTGCGCCTGCATTTGTGTATACCCGTGTACTTTTCTTCATCCATCTAGAAGCTTGTTTATCTGCCTTTTATGGGGGTTTGGCTTCAGATCTTATCGCTTTGACGAACACTGTCTTAAATGAGAAACTGTCTAATGAATCTTGCACAAGCTAGAGTAATTTACAACAGCGAAAATAGACCACTTTATCGGCAGTCACTAATTACATCCAGTGATTAACCCAACAGGCATTGCGTTACTGTTATTCACCTTAAAACCGTTCATCATGTGTTTGCCTCATAATAATGTCTGACATTCACTTAGGAAGTATTCCCCTCAAATTGCGTATTTTATTTAATCCTAGAAACAGCGGATGCAATAGAGTTATATGTAATAATATAACGTCGCCCAGATGTGGAGGGGTTAAAAACATCGTCATCGAACTGGGAAGAATAATTAAGGAAGAAATAAGAAAAGCGCGAGAAAATGGAACCCTAATAAGTATTGCTCTACAAGAAAGTAGTTACGGTGACATCAGTTCTTTGAAAGAAATACTTCTAATTCACGAATTTAACCCCAAAAAATTATCAAAGACATAATACTGAGCGTAGTTATCAGAGGGAACCGTGAGAGATATCAAAAGATGGTGTTGCACATAATCGATGCAGATACTGATCGATATTGAAGTAGTGTGGACTGACCATGCATATGATCCTAAGTAGGATTACTGGTATCGATACAATTCAAGTATACTATATTCAATAGCAGAAGAAGAGTATACTATATAATATGCAATACCAGAAGAACATTTCTAAGTGAGATTATATAGTTATCAATAAAATTCAGTTGTTGTTTTCTTGGCTTTATTGGAATTGTATATTCGCAAATATATCGTTAAAACATCTATATCTTTTTTATAATGTTCTGAAGTATTCATGGTTGAAAGATTATTATATTAACTTTTCTTATGTGGAAGAACATAAACCATAGATGAAATGCCTTGGCGTCTTGGTGTATTTCTGTTAAATCCATCAGTACCTGGTAAATCAATTAAACCATGATTCTTTAAACTCTCCAGAAAAAAAAAAGCAAACATTATTTATGATTATTTTATTAAATGTGTTTATTCGTTATTATTATTATTGCATGTTTTATTATGCATATCACTATGATAATTTATTTCTTACTTGTACATTCCAGGTGATATATCGCTTCATGTAAGGTGCTCGCAGCTTTAAGTAATTGATGATAACGTTAGCATCCACTTTAATGATAGAACAATATGTTTACCAACATGAACAGGATATGCACATGGGAACAAAAAGTACGCAATCACCTTACTGACTGGAAATTTAGGATAAGATATCAAGATCCCCGGGGAGCTATGCTGTACTCGAAGCAAGAATGCACTCTCTACTTTGCTTACGAATGTTACGAAATAACGGCGACGGAGTGCCAACAGGTCAACCGTGACTGACACTGATGACGGGTGAGTGCGATGTTATATACGTACAGATATTCGCCACAGCAGCTGGAATGTCCGGTTCCAAGCAATGCCAAACTACTAGTACATGGCAAACGTTTGAGTTCAAACATACAATCGTTAAGTCAGTACTACAATGCACGTGTATTGTACCACCAATGTACGGTTATCCTGATGAGAACATACAATAACAATTATTAGAATTATTAGGGTTATAAATGCTACATGAATGCGGATTATAACCTACGCATTGTCATTATATATAAAATGATCTTGAGATGTGTGTATATGCTACGTTATCCAATATTGTAGTATAGGGAATATGGGACAGACTGTAACTGTAATTTACTAAATACAATAATGTTATCTCCTAGTTACAAATCTCCGACAGAGAGGGCTACTCTTGCACCTGTATTGCAATATGCTTCACCCAGGTATCATATAATAGAGATAGCTCTATACTGCAGTCATGATTAGATTTGTTTCCTTTCTGTTACCATGGCAGAAGGTCTTGTCTGTGGCATGGCCCTGGGGGTATCTGTATAACCTACAATAGCCCGAAGCATTGTGTGGTTGTGTGGCATTAGACGATTATAACCTAGCATGACAAAGGTGATGCTACCATTAACAAAGAAGACAGAACTCGTATGCTCAGCTGGATTCAGTCTCTATACCAATACACATGAGAACAAGTTGTTGATCCTGTACACTCTGAAGTTGAATAAGTTATCAACACTGGCGTCTATTGTGCATCTGCTGTGGCGACCTTGACGTAGTGTTTTATTCAATCGACCTCGAGGGACATGCATCTACCGACTGTTGCTTTTCTAGACTTTACTGGTGACCTGTAATGTTTTAGTACCTTTGAGGGTCCCACTGATATTATTTGCTTGCACTTGATTTACGATGATGACGTATTTGTCGCCATATAGCACTGGGTTTAAAAACTGAATGTCATCGTATCTGAAAGTACAGCTACATCACACTATACGTTGTTGCCGTGACTGATGAGTCTTGCGTTTCTTACTAACACTTTTCTTCTAGCGTATCGGACCGGTCCAGGGACTAACCTCATAATTGATTTTGTCGAGTCACCGCACAGTCTATTCAGTGACTTCTGGTGCTCTTGTCTAAGAAGTAAAGCAGCTGTTCACCACCGGTCGATCAGCAACCAACGAAAACTGAGCTCTTCATGTAATTGTATTTTTTAATTTACTGCCATGAAACCAATTAGGACGTGAATGCCTGCCAGCAAAGGTATTCTCGGGCTTCAGTTACCTGGTTTTCTTATGTCTTGGAGGACGCTTCATTAGGTAAGTGAATTGCGTGGACAATCGATTACCCCTTACCTCAGTGTTAGCGATCTGGGATAGGTCGCTAGACAGATTAATACACTGATATAGAAGATACTGTGCTCTATTTCTATATATTATCTATATGATTGAAAAATTTAAGATTGTAAAAACCCGTACCATACACCCCGGAAATCACGCTGGTAACTAA
>JAUTBV010025676.1:0-21521 GCA_032361325.1 Lepetodrilus fucensis | reverse complement strand
ATATATATATATATATATATATATATATATATATATATATATATATATATTCAGTTAATCAGAATTTACTAGTATCACTAATATATGATAATTGACATGATTGAACACATAGCTACTGGTCTATTGTGCTAAAATGAATGATTTCATCAACATATGTTACATGTTGCACATATTGCACAAGGTTTAACAATAATATGCAAATAACCTGGTGATGCTGTTTATGATAAGCAGCTGGTTGATGCCACACATAAAAGTAATTATCACACTAACGGTATTAAAAATGTCTTAATAATAATATTCCTATGCATAAATAAATTACATCTTGGTTCATAAATTATATTTTAAACATTTTTATATAAAAATAATTTCCGATTCCTGACGTGGTAATCTGGTAATCAGTGCAGTGGATCACGTCATAGTTCATCGGAGGAAAAATGCTGCAAACTTTCGGCAGTCTATATAAAGTGTACATTACATGTTGATCAAAATCTGAACAACCACATTGCTTCAGGTAAACATTCACAAGCTATTTGCATCACATGGGCATCACATTCTTCACTTATTTTCTAAGCAAATTGGTAATTAGTACATTGGGAACGTTACGAAGATGGTTTCCATCCCTGGTAAAGTAACGTTCACTTAGTTTTAAAAGCATCGCCCATGAGTTAATTTGAAAACTCGCGTAATTCAGTGTTTTACGGAAACTTCCACAAATGAGTAAAGATGACATACAACCATAAACTAGAAAATGAACAGGTTTGTATTTTGAGTATTTGTTAATTATTTCCATTCCATCAATTTTGTAATGTTTGACATAGCCGTAACATTCGCAATGTGGAGACAGATGTCTGTGACGCAATAGTGATGAACTCCAGTAACCATTGTGACGCAGTGTAGACAATGGTTAGTGTTTTCAACATGTGATCTACTCCAAATGTTGTGAAAATACACTTCATCACTTTTAAGATGCTATAGTTACATACACAAGAGCTGCATTATCTTTATTTTGCCCAGATGACATATATATTGCGAACATATTCCTTTTGATTATGTACACATGTTTAAAATTTGATCCATCCAGGGAGGTTTCTAGGCAGTTAATGTGCCATCTGCCATATCTGCATGAAAAATCATCACATATTTCCGGCAACTGCAACAATATTGATGTATCTTGATAAAAGCATATGTTCATGTGGAAAATTGGGACCCCTAAAGGATATGGTCAGATGCTTAATGATAAAACCTCCTCACTGCTTTGGGTATCTACACTATATAGTTCTGTAGCTAAAACATGCCCCATTTACTATTTTGCTATCTATTATGGCACCCTTAATAAACAGTAAAATAGTAAATCGGGTATTTTCTAGCTACAAAACAGCTACATAATACTATTAATAGATAGCAAAATAGTAAACAGGGCATATTTTTTATAAATTTAGCTACAGAACTGCCACAGGCACTTGAAATATCCACGAAATAAAAATCACTATCAAACATACCACTTCTGACAACACTGTAAATACTGTCAGTGTTGTCAGGAGCTGGTCAGAGGAGGTATGTTTGATAATAATTTTTATTTCGTGGATATCCAAGTGCCTGTGATAACTGCAGCTACAGTCCATTTGCTATCAGTTTATTAGAAAATATTTACAGTACAACTAATGTATCTAATCCTCTAATAGATTACGTGGAAAGCTGGACAGTGACGATGACAGCACACACCGGATATTTACCTTGCCAGCACTGTCCACTGCACTCCGCAGCTGATAAAAGTTTGGGAAATTTCCGATATTTACAAATCATAAAATAACAGCCAACACACTTATGTGGATTAAAAACTTCAACTTTCCTTGCTTAAAAGAGTTAAATCTTGTTATCACAATACTCATATATCTCTAAACTCTAGCTATACTCAGTATTCTTTGCAAAAAACTATCTACGATTTAGCAACTTAGTCGGCCTACCGCTTCTGAAAAGTGACAACACAGGGGAGGTAATTCTAATATTATTGTTTAAGGTCTAATGTGTACATTGAGAATCGAACTATGGGTTCGAGACAGGATGTAATATATAAAACAATTAAGACTATCCAGATAAATTATATTATAAGCCAATCTCATTAACATCAGATCTCAGCGCAGCGAGTGTCATATATATCTGTTTGAGCGTTTGAGTTTCGGAACTCATTTTAATGAGACTGATTATAAGTGTGACTATAAATAGTAATGCCATTAAAATAAATACTACCAGGTAATATATTTCTATTTCTAAAATACGTGCAATTGCAAATATTGGTCTCCATTATTTTTCATCATAGATGGATATCTCAAGCTATCGTTGATATTTCTATTTTTAGATTAATCTATCCATAGCTGTAAAATGCAAATAATTAATTATCTTGCCACTTTACTATACTATATTTATTTAGAGTACCAAACCCAGTACAAAACATTCACAAATATAAATATTATAATTGTAAACAGTTATGCCTGCTGTGACTATTTATAGATCAACAGGCAATCTTTACAACAAATGTTGTGGTTTATATTTATCTAGATCAAGATAGAACATTCAAAGCGGCAGTAAAATCAACATTTGTGGACTAGAAAAGAAAAAAAGGACTTCACGGATTGATCAAGAATTTGTTAATAATGGAGATGTACGCAGTTTTACACAATCGTATTTAATATCACTGATTATATATCACTGGTCCAAAGTTGTGGCATTCTGCTTTATTATAGGAAACCATACACAAGACAATTAAAGCGTTACACCAAGTCTGAAAGACTACGGCTGATACAGTTGGTAGCTAACACATTTGGTGGCTAACACATGATAGACACACGCACGCACGTACGCACACACGCACACACACATACACACACAGACACACACATATACACACACATATACACACACACACACACACACAGACAGACAGACATACACATACACAGACACACACACAGACACAGACACACACACACACACACACACACACACACACACACACACACACACACAAACACACACACACACAAACAAAAACAGACACACACACACAGACACACACAGACACACACACACACACACACACAGACACACACACAGACACACACACACACAGACACACACACACACACACACACAGACACACACACACACAGACACACACACACACACACACACACACACACCGACACACACAGTACACACACACAGACACACACAGACACACACTCACACACAGACACACACACACACAGACACACACACACACACAGACACACACACACAGACACACACATTACACACACACAGACACACACAGACACACACACACACACACACACACAGACACAGACACACACAGACACACACAGACACACACACACACACACACACACACACACACACACACACACACACACACACACACACACACACACACAATTGAGGTATACCTAATATACTTTTCTATTATCATTATTACCAAGAAAGGTTTGTGCATGCAATTATTGTTTATTACAATGTTTAAATTGCATACAAATTAAGGGCCCTTTGGTTTATTTGTGTGTTTTTTGTTGTTGTTTTTTTTGTTTTATTTTCTTTTGGGGGACACTCTAGTTTTCAAAATAGAGTGCCCTCCTGCCTGGATATCTGGAAATTTACACTTATTTCTATCCGTGTGCAAATACTATAAACCAGTGGGTCATTCGGAAATTTTAGCTTGTTGCCAAATCCACTTGTGTAGACAAAACAATGATATATTTTCAGGTAAAATACGTTCTACATTGATCATAATCAATATATGAACAAACCGTTCTTGTATGCCTTTAACAAACAACAATGACTTGAATAATCAACGTGTTCAAGAATCGAACCATTTTTAGGAAATGCACAGTGCAGTTACTTTGTCAATAAGTTGTTAATAATCAGTTCAGTTACTTCCCTTTGTAACATGACATGATGGGGTTCTTTCGCAAGTGTGCGAAGTGGACATTTATTGTGATATTTATTATATTTTGCATACAGTATTGGTTAGAGCAAAAGTCTTATGTATTTTCAGATGAAACTGTTGCCAAAATAGCAAGGAAGTATGTGGGTAAGTTCATGGTAGTAGACAATGAACAGCTGTACAAGTAGTCAACAGACTGGCACAGTCTACATCACTGATCAGCAGATCAGTGGTCTATGATCATTGTTCTGGAACTTTAGTTTGAAAAACAACAAAATAAATTATATCAAAGTCGGATTCCCTATGTCAGTCTGTGTTGCTGAGTGTTCTACACTTTATCTTTCTATAAACCGGGATCCAGTTATCAGCAGACAAGTACAAATAATTAGACAAAGTGTTTTACTGTTTAGGTTTTTTTCTCTCATATTTTACTGTCGCTTCATGCATTATCGCCTTAAAAAAATATTAAAGAGGCATTGTCTAGATTTAAACAGGGTTAGGTTTAGTACTGTATTATTATGAGAGACAGAAATGGTATTGTGGTTTAGAGCCTTTTTCAAGATTTATTTTTATTAACTTGATTTAATTATTAATTTAATATCAAAAGATGTTTTTAAAGACATAATATCACGGTTGATTGACCTGTATAATGGATAAACAAATTTCGATCTGAGATTAATTACGCTTGATTTATCCACCCAAAAGTTGTTATGCACTTAGTCCCCGGTACTCAATAGTTATCATAATATTAATATTTTATATGAATATAGGGAACGTTCCGCTATTTATCTTGTCTGTGATGCATTGACTGAACTATGAACGAATTGCGAGAAAACGTTAGATGTGCGTATTGTATGTTTAAGTCGTACAACTGAGTTATGTCCCCTTGCATTGACATAATTAAGGAAATAACAATACCACCATATTCAGGTTGTCTATCAGTAGACTACAGGGTGTTGCACTAGATATGTGTCTACCAAACAGTAATGAGTATGATTCTGATCATCTAGAAAACATATTTATTGTAATATATTAGCAGAGATTCTGCAGAAATACCAATTCATTTTCAATAACTATGTACCTACATATATTTATCATATAAACTATATCTATGAACATTTTACATGTAAATTAATGTCCTGTCCACTGATGCTGCTTCACATAAGTTAAAAGTCTTTCAATGCAAGTTCTCACCTTTGTGAAGTCACTGATGTACATGCAGAAAGTTCCGTAGTCAAACCAATTGTCTGCATTGTTTTTTTCTCGAGCAATTCTCTGGGGAAAAAATAAATCATAATACAGTACGTTGGTAAGCCCTTGGAATATCGAGGAAGTGGATTAAATCATTTATCAATTAAATAAAATAAAATATATAATCTTTCTTAAAAATGAATTTCAATTAATTCAATTGCAAAATAAAATTCAACATCTCAATATAAAATACATATTTTAAAAAAGAAAAAGATTTCTTTTTATAAAAATAAAATATAAAATAAAACAAGTAAGTCATTATGTAGTTTAAAGTCACTGCATGAATTTTTAACCCATTTGCGACGATGAAAAATAAAACGAAAAACAACTAATGAAAATATTACCTCCTGATAATATTTGGCTGCCAGTTCGGAGTTCTCATTGATCTCGGCCTCTCTGGCAAAGTGTTTGAGCTGGTCCATGTCTGTGAGAGGCTCCGGAATCGGAGGCTGGTCCTCCAGAGCTAAGACCTTCCCCAGAGCCACGTGCATCTGATCCACCAGGTATACGTACAGCTCACTCAGGAACGTCTGGTGACCAACACAATACAGAACATTTGTTCAACATTGTCGCTTACTATAACAGTTTGTCATCCTGTAAAATATATTGCAGAGATTTTGTGGGATTTCTTTTTTTTTTATAAACTTTTCTTTTTCCAATTTTTTTAAAAAAGGATTAAATTTAAAAAAATAATATTTTGTCCATGAATTTTGCTAAAACTGTTTCCATGTGACAATCAAAGTAACAGGAAATGATCACTATTAAATCATATATATCTGAAATAAAAATATGGAAAGTTTCTTTTACTAGTTTTAGATATGTCTTTAAGTATTACTATTTAACAAAAACATTTCTCTTTAAAGATTCTTTTAGATGTTGATACACACACAAAAAGAAGAAGAAATGTTTCTTAATTACTATTTTCAGCTTGAAAACTGAACTTAATTGCATTAAGTTTAATCTTCACACTAACCTGTAGTTCTTGACGATCCTCAAAGTTTGTCGTCTTCATGAATTTCTCGCGTACAATTTTTACGACAGCATGTTTTAACTGTTCCTTGAAGGCAAAGTATTTCCCCGAAGAGTTGAGTTCATAGATGAGTTTCTGCCTCCTGAATAAACATTGAGATTCAACATCATTCACCAGGACCCTGAGGTTACAAAACACTATTTAGTATGATTTTATTTTTGAACTCAGTTTGGTTCACAAATCCTCATACAAAATTTGAGTTTGGTGCAATGAGATTATGAATGTTTTCTGAGTATGATTTCATGCTTAACTCAAAGGTGAGCATGGAATCGTACTCAAAATGTTTCGTAATCTTGGAGCCAGAATAAGCTGACAGCCAAGGGGAGACAATCTTAATATCAAGAGGAGACAATTTATTTTTTAGAATTGTTTCAAAAGCGACAATTTTGTTTTGGTAGATTAAGTGATAATATACTATGATTCCATCACTAGAACTCTAATATTACATCCAAGGGGAGACAATCTTATTGGGTGAAAATGTTTACCGTGATTCCATCATTTCACTGGTCGTCTGCCCTTCAACCGTCTCCTCAAGTTTATCTGCGAAGAGTTCCCTGAATTCGTCCAAGACGAGATTGGCGACACTCGTTATCTGCGAGTGGTAATCTTCAACGGCCTGAAATGAACAACATCCCATATTCTGAACAGAACTTAACGCAATAATAAAAATAAAATATATTGTATCATGAGTGATTTATTGTTGAACAACATCCCATATTCTGAACAGAACTTAAAGCAATAATAAAAATAAAATATATTGTATCGCAAGCGATTTATTGTTTTATGTCACAGCAGGAATATTTCACCAAAATGCGATCATTTAACATACATATTTAACATGATTATTATTGGGGATATTATGGGCTGAATAACAGGTTGCAAATGATTAGTAGATCATCAGACTTGGCAGACAGCGATCCTATCTTTCAAACATGCCCCTAGGAATCTGGCCCCCGAGATCACAAAACTGTAAATTTGTGATAAGTTACCGGTCTTGGTTTGACAGTGTATGCAATATTCTATGCTACAGTGTATGTTTCCCAAAACTCTCGTAAGTGCACAATCCCCATGTATTAGTCTCGTAGTAGATTTGAGAGCTTCGAGAAACGATATCCAGGTGTTGCAGTATAGTAAATACTATATGAATTAAATAATTTTGAAATATGGCTCTAAACCAGAGATTTTAATTGATTGAATTAATGCTTAATGTTGCAGTGGGAATATTTCAGCGATACACGTTGAAAGAAAATACAAAGACGTAAAAAGCAGATGTATTACTCGCTGAGCACCATCAGTCCTCTTTGGAAACAACGGTCTGGGAGGAACCATTTCAGCAACCCTATGGAAAATAATGAAGGAAAGTTAAACATGTTCAGGGCAACAAGCAATCATATATTGGCTCTATCCCAAAAAAACTCAAATAATTTAAAAAAATAAAAAATGTAATTGAAATACTTTTTTGTAATGGTAGTCTTCATAATTATTAATTATTTTGACTTTAATGTGCATCTTGATTTTTAATGGATACAAAGATAAAAAAATAATAATAATAAACAATTATTGCCAAGGTGAACCTTTTCGCGAGTTCCTCCAGAGGTCGTTTCGGAACAAGAGGCTGAGCGAGATTGATCTCAATCATGACGTAGGTCTTGGCTTCCACAAACTGCTGACCTTCAACGTTGACCACTGGCGTGCCATCGACCTCTGACATGGTGTCCGATTTTAACGTCTGTGCGGCCTGAAATTAACTCACAGCCTTAATTAAAAATAAAGACGAAAACATTTTTAATGCTAATTCTATTAGAAAATTATATGTATCAATTATGACTTGATTAATCTACTAGTATATATATGTACACAAGATATATGACAAGCTTTAATGAGAATATATAAATTATTGTTTCTCATGACCACCACGGTTTAAAGGTACACTCCTCACAAACACTTCGACATGTACACTCATGGTAGTTGTATATATATGTTCCACAAACACACACACTTTAATTCACCTCTAATATTAGCCAAGACATTTTAGCCAAACAAGATGGTAATGATGGGGGAGAGGGGTTCCTTTAAGACAGAAATATTTTAAGTCATGAAAAAAATAGGAAAGAAAAAAAGATAAAATTTGTACTGTAAATTAATGAAACATCTTTAGTGTTGATTAGTACAAGCAGTGGAGTGATGCAGGAGACCCAAGAACAAATTGATGATCTCAGTGTTAAATATTGCCGCAAGCAATAAAAGGCATAACTCTCCATGTCGGGGAGTTGAGATTGTACGCAAGCAGGGAGATGACATCAATGATGTTGGTGATGCGCGGAAATGACGATAAATGACAGGTCATGAGATCTGACAGTATAGAATGATGTAGGCCATTATTCTTCTTAAAAGAGATACACATTCTGAAATTAAGGCGCAGCATATATTTTGTGGGGAATTTAAGTTTCCTATCAAATTTGGGAGCTCATCTTCAGGAATCTGGTGCCATTTCTATTCCAATATCCCTGCAAGTTCTTGAAGAGTATATATTTTCGAGGAAAAAATGAGAGAATTTATACCTTGTACTAAAAGTAAAAAGTAATATGAATAATATTTGAGCAAATAAAAGAAAATTAAATACTAGACAGTCCTATGCAGCAATGTAATAAAAACTGTCTAGATAGACAGTGCGGTTGTTCTCTTGTGGGACATCTGTTAACCCTTTCCAGGTTGAAGGCAACCAGAGATGCCTTAAAGAGCTGTGCCTGTGCCTAATCCAGCACAAGCATCACATATGGGTGAAATATTCCTTCTGTGACGTAAAATATTAATTCATTCAGTTATAGAAGCATTATTCATAGGCATTATTCATATACAGGCATAACTCTGAATAGCATTACTCCAAGAGGCTATTACTCCGAGACACTAAAAATTGAGGCATTACTCATAGGCATTACTTTATTACTTCAAGAAGCTATTACTCTAAAAGGTTATTACTATTTTAAAGTAAAAAATCAGAAACGCATTACTCTGAGAGGCTTTACTCTGATAGGCATTATTCTGTTACTCCAAGAGGCTATTACTCTGAGAAGAAAATACATTTTTTATGCATTACATGTAGGCAATACTCAGAAAATCATTACTCTGTGAGGCATTACTCCAAGAGTCTAATACATTTGAAACCATTAGTTATACCCAGAGAAGCATTACTCAGAAAGGCTAATAAATCTGAGAGGCATTACTCCAAGAAGCATTATTACACTTAGTAGAGGCTAATACCGGTACATCTGAGAGACATTATCCTAAAGGATGTTGCTCATAGGCTATTATTCAGAGGCCATTACACAGAGAGACACTATTCCAAGAGGCCATTACTCCAAGAGGCATTACTCCATGAAGCATTACACTGAGAGGATAATAAATCTGAGGCATTTCTCTGAAAGGCTATCACTCCAAGAGGCCAATTGAGAAGCATTACTTATATGGTTTATTCTGATGCATTACTCCAAGATGCCATTACTTCAATAGGCATTACTCCATGAAGCATTACACTGAGAGGCTAATAAATCTGAGGCATTACTCTGAAAGGCTATCACTCCAAGAGGCTAATTGATAAGCATTACTCATAGGGTTTATTCTGAAGTATTACTCCAAGAGGCTATTATACTCTGAGATGGTAAACAAATCTGAGGCTAATAAATCTGAGAGGCTAGTACTCAGTGCTATGACTATGCTATTACATGCATTCAGAGGCTGTTACTGGAGAAAGGCCTCTAGGAATAACTCTGAAAAGCTACAACATGGGATCTCTACAAATAACATACCTCCTTATCACGATGGCGGCCCGATAACCCGCTCAGATGAGACGCAACGGACTAAATAGACGTTGAAAATATTGACATTTTAATATAAAATCTTTAAATGTTTCTATTCATTCAAAGTTATATGTAGGGCCTTGAGCACATGTGCTTGCCTACCATTTAATATTGATACTGTTATATTTTAATTAAAATATGAGAAATTAAGTAAAATTTTACTTTGAAAAAAAAATCAGTTCTATAAACATTGGAAAATAAATTACTAGTATAATAAATCAAACCTAAAACAATCTCACCTATCTACTTTTGAGGAAAACATGCACGTTAATGAGGTATGTAAGAATTATCATTAGGTTGTTTTTAGGTATAATCACTGTTCGTAATAATTCAGTTTATAGTTACTGAATCATTTCATAGTGATTGAGTAGACAAAATGTACTGAGTGAAAATAAACCTTTCTCAAAGACGGTTAAAGTAACTATATTCTATGTTAGCAAAGAAATGTTTCATATTCATAAATATATGAAAGTGAAATCAAAGAAAATAATGTTCATTTGTGTTAAAAATGAGTTCTGCATTACAGATGCATGTATTCTGGAACACGAAAAATACAGTTTACTATCAAATTCTATTAAAGTACTTAAAGAATTGTTACATCATTACAAATTTTATTCTTAGTACATGGAAGTTGAAATTAAATAATCCTGATGTATCACTATCATGTCTATTCTAAAATGTAATAGTCAAATGTTAATCAGTGTTATGTTAATAAAAAAATAAAAAATAGGTACTTTATGAATATTTAAATAGTCAATGTTATGAAGATTTGAATAGATAATGTTTTAGAAATATGGGGGAAATAGGTATCTTGGATACATTATTAAAAAAAGAAGATATGACTATATTATTTTATTTATGTTTAGATTAGAACTCATGCTTTTCCCCTCATTTCTACAGAGATTTCTGTGTTAACTTTGGTTTTACCAAAACTGACGTCCAACTATGCACAGAACCTCTGTGTTTTGTAGGTAACGGTAGCTGTAGTTCATTCTGGAAAAATATAGGTAATTTCCTGGAGATAATGAGCAATAGATGTGTGTGTTAACTGCAGCCATACCTCCTAGCTGCAGCCATACTGAACAACAGCCATCCATGGTATCGTTTCTCGAAGCTCTCTTAGCCGCTAAGGTCCCCTAGCACTCTCTGTGCTAAGAGAGTGCTATGGTCCCTTAGCGGCTAAGAGAGCTTCGAGAAACGATACCTAAGAGAGTGCTATGGTCCCTTAGCGGCTAAGAGAGCTTCGAGAAACGATACCCATGTATCTCCTAGATCCAGCCATACCTCCTAGCTGCAGCCATACCTCTTAGCTTCATTCAGCCATACCTCCTAGCTGCAGCCATTCCTCTTAGCTTCAGCCATTCCTCTTAGCTTCAGCCATTCCTCTTAGCTGCACCCATGCTACCAACACTCCACACACTTACTCAATCATTTCCATAATAACACCATTACACAGTGTTATAAAGACCCTCCACCACATATACAATTACAGAATGATCTCAGGTGAGATCTATTCACTGGACTCAGACCCGGAACCAGACCCTGATTTGCGGTCTATTCACCAGAACCGGGCCCAATGCACAGCAATCTGATTGGCTTTAAAAAAATATATAATAACTGACTCAAAATGTGAATAAAATAGTTGTCTTAACCCTATCCTTAATAACCATGTGAGCAGATTGCCAGGAATTTGGGTCCAGGAAATATACACCACCGCAAACGATATACAGGTACATATTTAAAAGTTTTCAAATATTATAATTTCTGACAAAAAATCTCTAATAATTTAACTTCTTATTTCAGTGCCTGGATTCTCCCAATCTCATTAAAATCAGATCTCAGCCCAGCTGAGATCTAACGGAATCTAACGGAATCAGATTGCCCTTTAACCTCACCTCGACGAACTGACAACGTTCATCCTGTGCTCCGGTCACATGCCTCCGCTACACAGTGTTAGCCAATAAGTGGCGGGTTAAATGGTGTAGAGTTTGTAAACAACCCCAAGCATTTATCTAAGATAGGCCGTGATTGGCTACGGTCAAGAGTTCAAACTAAGGTCACTTGTATGGTGATTACCTGAGACCGTAACGGAGCGAGTATCATATATATATCTGTTTGGGCGTTAGTTTCGGATCTTATTTTAATGAGACTGGGAATCTCCACATTATATCATCCAATGGCAATGAAGCAGAACTTTGCAATACATCTAAATTATGGATATTTGATGAGGAAAGAGGTGTTGTTGGGTTTTTTAATGTAAAAATTTAACAAATACATAATGCAATAAAAAATGTAGCTCACTTGACTATGATTTAAAATAGTGAGGTCTATGTACATGCATTAGAACAAAAAACAAAAACAAACAAAAACCACCAGTATTTATATGAATCCAAATGTTTACAATGTGATCAGAAATATTGGATGCATATACTTTTGGCAAAGTGAACAAACACACCTTGCAAGTTGCACTCTGTATAATAAAAATATTTTTAAAGAAAGACAATTAAAAAGGAGTGTGTAATACTTTGTCAGACCAAAAGCCCTATGTGCTGCAGTTTACATGAAATTTAAAACACATTTCTGAAATAAGCAACCAATGTGTATATTTCAGTTGTCATTAATCAACTCAATAAGTCAATCACAGCACTATAATGATAGACACCAGAAACACCAGATACTGCAAATTGCAATGAATGACTGGGAATGTGTGAAATGAATCCTCCGTGGATTGGCATAGCTGTTAGTAATGTAATGTAATGTAAAAGATATATACATCCTCGATATGTGGGAGGCTACTGCACGATCCCCCGGTCCCACTACATAATGCCCTAGCTGGCCCCGAGATTACGAAATGTTTTGAGTACGATTTCATGCTCAAGCTCAGATTTTACATGGGGAATTGCGAACAAAACGTTGAGTTGAGCATGAATTTGTACTCAGAAAGGTTCCATAATTTCAGGGCCTATAGTCTGCACTTCACGAAAGGTTCGTACTGTAGGCTGGGCCTACGTCAGGTCACATGACATGAATTTATTATAGCAGGACATAACAATTTATCGGTACGACCATTTCGTGAAATGCAAGCTAATGCTGATTCAATAACAGAGAATGGTCGAGAAATGTCCCAAATTATTACAAACAGTGATGAGCAAACTTCAGTGTAAACTAAGGAATGAGATCACTATTGTTGAAGTGGTCTGTTGTGATCGCTACTGGGCATTCTCGACCAATCACAGTTGTTGAATGCATCCCTGGTTTCAACACTCAGACAAAAAATGCCATAAAATGGACAGATCCATTATGATTGTTCAAAATTTTACGAAATACAATCTGAGTGGTCATCCTCACTGGAGACAAACATTCTGATTGGTTAGTAGAAAAGAATGTCCGATGAGAGCTTTCTGATTAGTTAATATGCCCCAAGCAGAAATACATGGAAAACAATTTGATTGGTTGTCCTCATGCATAATGATTGGTTCATTTACTTTCCAAGCATAAATCATGGAAAACAATGATTGGTTGTCATCATGCATTCTGATTGGTCCATTACTTTCCAAGCATAAATCACGGAAAACAATCTGATTGGTTGTCATCACGCATTCTGATTGGTCCATATTTTCCAAGCAGAAAAGCATGGGAAAACAATCCGATTGGTTGTCATCATGCATTCTGATAGGTACATGTACTTTCCAAGCATAACAGCATCAAAAACAATCCAATCAGTTGTCATTGGTCCATATTATTTGGCAGAAAAGCATGCAAAATTGTCTGAGACTGAAACCCAATGGGTGAACATAGGTCAGGGTGGTTCTAGGGGTTGGCACAGATCCAGGGAGGTGGGGGATGAGGATGAGGTAAGTAGTGACACACCCAGGATATATATGTGTGGGACAAGAACACTAACAAACCTCAAGCAGGTCGCCCTGACCAGAGGGCGGGGGTAGGATGCTATTCGAGCGCTGGAACACGGTCAAGGTTAAACTTAGGCATGCAACATGCATTGTTCTAGAACTTTCTCAAAAATGGTAAATACCGTAATTTTCCTATTAATTCAAACCATCCAAACACTTTATCGCCAAAACATTACTTAATTTTTGCTATACAAAATCATATAGTTTTCACCTTTAAAATATATATACTTTTTTAATTAGAAAAAATATGAACATGTATGTACATACAGTTTGGTCAAATGTAATTTACAAAAAAATATCTTTTCTCCAATTTCCAAATTGTGCTAAAGATTTGCATACAATAAGCAAACAATTAATTGAAAGCTTTAACTTGGTTGTCTCTACAAATAGGAATACTGGCCCCGAGATTACATGGTCAAGTATGATTTCATGCTCAAGCTCAGAATTTACATGACGTTTTACGAACAAAACTTTGAGTTGAGTATGGAATCGTACTCAGAAAAGTTTGTTTTCAATGCTCATATTTTTCTAATAATTTTAAATGCGTCTAAACATTTAGGAGAAATACGGTATTTTGGGTTTAAATTTAGTCAGAATTGTGTTTTTTAACTCAAAAATGGTGTTGGAACATTTGAAAATGGGTAAGACGAAAAACAACTTGAAAATTTTAGTCAAAAACTACGGCAATTGATCATTCTAGATCTCAACTGGAAAAAAATATAACCCTTGGAATATAAAATCCTAATATTACAATAGAATATCAGGATTTGTGCGGCTATTAATTGTTCATATGCAGTTAATTATTATTGGCTTTTAATAATACAGTATTGAGTGCAGTAGTAAATATAATATGTACTAGTAAGTAATAGTATTCTATATATATATGACATACAGATAATGATTTCAATGAAATGTTAATACTTAGTGGAACTTTGATATGTGTTGTGGGTGGCAGTGGTGAATTTGGATATAAAAGCAAGAAACACACATTTGGGTTGGATAGATTTGGGAAGCAAGCCTGGGAAAATGAATATTATTAATATGTCTGTATTGTGTGTGGGTGTAGGGAAGTCTGAGGGGCTGGGGGCTGAAAGGAGGGTTGGTACAAGTATACATAGTTCGAGTAAAGGAGAAGGGTTATGTGTCATATGTGAGGGTTTGGGGCTTGTTTGGTTCTGGCATATGTTGGCATGTTTTGTTTTGGTGTAAAATGGGTTTTGGTTTGGTGTAAAATGGGTTCATTTGGGTTAGGCTGGATTATGTTTGATTGATGCATGTCTAACAGAGGACCATGCCAATCCTGGGATTTGAACCAGTGGATTGTGAGTCCAATGCACTACTGATTGAGCTAAAAGGGTAACCCCTCTAGCCAAGACCAGTAGCAGCATCTTCATATCACATTGATTGGTATGATTTGTTGCATGATTGGTGTATTTGTTTTTTGGGGCATGGATTACGTTTGTTTTATGGGTTTTGTGTGTAGAGCTTGGTGTGTTTTCGTTGAGGTGTACTGTTTGTGGTAGTTGAATATATATTGATGGGTTGAGCTATGGGTGTGTGGTGTGGAGGTGGGGGTGACTATGGAGGAAATCCACCCTGGGTGGGTGGGTGTTGTCATGAAGGAAAGAATTGCAGTGATTTTGGGGTGGGTGGAGGTTGGTATTACCAAATTACCATAATATTTATATAAATATGCAGTTTGAACTGCTATCAATGTAACTGATTAACAGAAATTACCAAGGGGTATATTATATTTAAGATTTTAGACACATATCTCTGAAAATCAAATCTTCAAATGGTGCAATGAACAACTTAAATAAATGATGAGTACATACAACATCGATAATGCCATGTTTTACAGAGCTATAGCACACCTGCTCTAAGTTTTACAAAGCATGCGACCCATGGTTTACAAAGCATGTGACCCATGGTTCACAAAATTAAAGCACCTGACCCATAATTTATAAAGCATGTGACCAATATTTTTTCCGAAGCTAGAGAACCTACTCCATGCTTAGTCAAGCTTAAAGCACCCTGACCCATATTTTTGAAAGAACATGACTCATGTTTTTTTTTGGTTTTTTTTACAAGCTTGAGCACATGCTCCATGTTCTATGAAGCCATAGCCTCTGACGCCTATTCTACAAAGCTAGCACACGTGATCCTGAATTCACCGCGGTTACGGGAACATCGAGGACGCAACACCACCCTCTGTACTACGCTTACCGCTTTTTTCACTTCCTTCTTGTCAGATTCCTTTTCTTTGGAGATTTTCTTCGGAGATGGGGAGTTGCTGCCTCTGTTCAGGATGTTGAACGCCATCTTTGCCGCCTCTTCGGCAACACCCATTTTACGTCGCGTCTGAAATTAGCGTATTGGTTTCATGATTTCCACAAAATGCCAGGAGTTTGGGGGGTGCAATTGACAAATGTTGCCAAAATATTCCATGCAGTGTTATGTTATTTATTCGTGGAAATATGAGGTAGTATGCCTTTAAAATTATAAACAATATACCAATATTTGATTTTGTGCTTAGAGCATGTTCAAACATGTGGGTTTGAACATATACTATTTTATTATTATCATTATTATTATTATTCCACTCAACTTCTTCATTTGTATTTTTATTATCATCATTATTCCACATCATAATAATAATAATAATAATAATAATTATTTAAAAAAATATAATAATAATAATAATAATAATAATTTAAAAAAAAATACATTTCAACTCCATTTATATTCCATTATTATTATTATTATTATTATTATTATTATTATTATTATTCCACCTAATTTCTCTATTCAGAAATGAGCTATGTACTGACCACCCCATAATAAAATTACAACTACCATACCTACACCTCCACCCTCCTACTCTTAAAGCAAAATCCACCCCAGTGTGTACCTACCTTCTCGTGCAGAAGTGGGTCTGTGTATGGGTACACCCTGAAGGCACCTCGGATTCTCTGCACTGTAGAAAAAAACATAATCAATAATTAATTAATTAAATGCATCAACTATTGATAACATTAGTCTTTCCCAGACATTATCAAAGACGCCGAGTGCTCTACTTAATTAACCCCTTGACATGCAATGCCAATTGTAATCACTTTATTTCTCGACCTTGTGACGACCATAGGTGACGACTACACTATTACTTAAAAATAAGATTACAATGAGTGAGTGAATATGTAAGAAAATTAAGTAAGCATGGTAAGCCATGCCAAAAAACTGGATCTTGTGTGTTGGGAGGTTACATGGATGCAATTACGGTTTGTTGAAATATTTCTTATATTTGTTAATCACAAGATCTTTTTTTAAAATGCCCCCCCAAAACCACACGAAAATATTGAAATGCAGTGGGATTTGTGGAAAATGTACATAGCTCATTACCCACTATACTTATGTAGACAAATCAAATGTACATATTTTCAGGTAAAACACATTAGACTATGAAATAATCAACAAAACATGATAGTATGCCTTTAAGAACTGACTATGAAATTATTTTGCTTATGTGACAGCTTGTCAGATTTATGCATGAATGAGTTATTGATGTTGTTTTACGTCACAGTGGGAATCTTTCAACCGTACGTGATGATTATTTCAGCAGTAGGAAACCTGCAATAATTATTGCTGAAGCACTTCGTTAAAATGTCATATCTTCAAATTATACTTTTGTGAAAGGTTTAGTTTTATAAATGAAAACCAACCTCCGGGATATAATAAAGGCGCCAAGTTGACGAACGTCACTCCATGGTAACTGATACTGGCTTCATCATCCTGAAAAATAGTAAAAAAACTCATCCAGATCACGCTTTCAGCATAGAAATTAAAGGCATACAATCACGATTTATTGACATGTTTCCTGGTCAAACATATTTTACCTGAAAGTATGCACATTTGATTTGTCTACACAAGCATATTGAGTGGCAAGCTACATTTTTTACATGTCCCACTGGTTTTAAATATTTTCATATTTTTTATCGCGTGATACAAAAATAAGAAATATGAAAATATTGAAAACCAGTGGCAGTGGGACATATGGAGATGCGGACAATGTAGCTTGTTGTATATCTAATACAATGCACATACTACATTCAGGTAGATACAACTGACAATGCAATACTAGTATATCAACAAATCGTGATTGTATGCCTTTAATTCTCCCAGTGCAAGACTACTCTCAACTGCATGTACATACTATATCTTGATGTTCTAAATAGCGTCAACAATTTATCTCTTTAAGTTTAATTTAAATATTTTATGAGAGGTTCATTTAATTTACATATGGGAAAATATCTAAGAATCACTGGGCCTATAGGTATTAGAAGATTACATTTCTAAATTCCACTGAGCACAAATTGTTAAATTATTTAATAAAGTTGATAAAATTGTCGTCAGGTACCTTTTTGCCTTTTGACTGAGAACTTTGTGGAAGTCTGAAAATCTCCACAGGCCAGTGTCGTGTCTTGGCAATGGCATCCTGGAAACTGAAATAACAGAGTCACACTCAGATAATGTGTCACAAACTCAGATAATGTCACAGACTAATGTGAGATTTTATTTGGAGGAAGTTATGGCATTATATACTATAAAAATGATAGATTATACAACCACCTATACCTACTCAGCCACCAACAAATTTATTATTATTATTATTATTATTATTACATGTATTATTATTTCTCACTCACTTATTAACAGCTGATATCTCCATGTAACAGCGCCGCTCGGTGTTCCACGTGACGCGGTTCTTCTCGGTCTCCGACAGAGTGCGGTGCTCGCGGTCCTCCTTCCCCTTCAGATCTCCGTCTTCATCCTCCACGTGGTCACTAGATACGTATCTGCCATGTCAAACGTCCACATTCAGTCAATAGGATACAGTACATAGAGTATTAGTGCAGAATTATTAGAGGAAAGTGGAAATTGTAAATGGTCAGTGTTCATATAATTAGGCACAACCAAGGTGCTAAACTTGGTTGTAAATGAAATAGTAAATAAATTAAGGATCTAATATATATATTAGATAAAATAATTTCAAAAAAAATATTGTGTTTGCATTATCAGAAAAACATGATTTGAAAAAAAAAATGGTCATGTTCGTAGTTTTATGGTTGGAATTTTCATTTTTTTTCGGTGATTAATTTAGTTGTTCGAACTATTAGAGGGTTTTAATATTATTAGGTTAATTACAATATGTAGTCCTATAAATAGGTTATGCTTGTTCGTAAATTCAAAATATCTTTTTTTTGTGAAATAAATAATATTATGTTTAACCCATGTACTGTTACAATGAAACTTACGAGTCAGCCATATAGACGGAGTGACCTTGAGCGGTACCCGGTGCCGCCCACTTCTTCTGTTTGTTCGGCATTTCCTTGTCTGATCCTTGCTTTAGCTGACCGTGTGGAAATACAATGGTGGCCTCTTTCTGAATTAAAAATAATAAAAATAAAGAAAAATATGAAAAATATTTTCTGAAATGTTTAGATTTTTAAGTTATACCGGGTATATTTTTTTGTCTGTTTTAAAGTTTAGGTTTAGAGATGCTTTCAATATTAATTTAGTCATGTCATGGTTTGACGTTTGTCTGTTTATAGTAGGAGAATTAAGCCTGCAACACTTGTGGGACTGAATGTTGTAGTAAACCTGTAAGCACAGATGTTGTGGGTTTCCTCCTGCCCTAAACTGACAAGCAGTGGTATAAGTAAAATAATCTTGAAAACAGCTCTAAACCCCAATCTAAATCTAAAAAAATAACCACCGAATAATATAGTGTGTATTTATATGGAACTATATTCCTGTGCCCACTAACCTCGCCAGTGATGGGTATTGGCAAAGCGGCGGCGTAGTGATACTGTTGTCCAGTCAGTGACCATTGTTCTGGAGGTGAGTACATGGTTTCCATGGTGATGGTCAAAAGATTGCCTTCCTTCTGCTGTTGTTCGTCTAACAGCGGCTCATTTACAGATATCGTCACATCTACCTCGGGCTGAAACATAATAAAATAATAAAATGTAATGTTAATAAATAAAAATATGTAATTATAAAATAAAATAATAAATGAATGAATGAATAAATGAATAAATGCCAATACGTGAATAAATAAATACTAGTATATGAATGAATATTGAATATACAATCATTAAATAATATACAAAACCTTACTCGTGCGTGGATAAGGATTTATTCATTTCTCTATTTATTCATTTCTCTATTTCTCTATTTATTTATTTATTATTTTAATTATTTTATTTTCATTTATTTTATTTTATCCATTTATCCATATTTTATTAAAATTTTACATGTACATAAAATATAAATCCTTATCCACGCATGAGTAAAATAAAATAAATGGAAAAAAATAAATAAAATAAAATAATAGAGAAATGATTAAATAATAAATAAATAATAAAGTAAATAAATAAGTGAATGAACAAAGGATCAATCAAACAAACAAATAAATGAATAATGAACAAATTAAGAATGAATGAATGAATGAATGAATTAATGAATGAATGAATGAATTAATGAATGAATGAATGAATTAATTAATTAATAAACAAACAAACAAACAAACAAACAAACAAACAAACAAACAAATAAACAAACAACATTTTGTTTAAATAAATGAATAAAATAAGACAAATAAAACTGAATTATCCAGAATCGGAAGGTTTGACAATACTTTGACAATCTGTGTATTGACCCACAAATACTGACCCGCATAGAGTCCGGAGCCAACTGTTCTAAAGGAGAACCAGGCAATGGATTGAGCATCAGGGTGTACTGCTGCTTTAATTCACCTGATAAAAATAAAATGTATCCAATTATGTGAATTAAATCAAATATACTGTACAATAAAATAATGCAACGCAAAAAAGTGTATTCAATATGTGAAAATAATTTGTAAAGTAAAATAATACTGTACAATAAAATAATGCAACACTGATGTTGAAATTATTGTCTGCAATTGACATTAAATTTTATCTAAGAAATTCTAATTTTGCAGGAGCGTACCTTTAACTAATGGTAGAAGGTCCACTGTACACTGCCCTAGTAACACTGTCTTCTCCTCTTTCTGTTTCCTCTCTTTGGGCAACACTTCAATCACAGTCACTGTAAACAAGAACACAGTCGTTTAAAGGTGCAGCATTCGATATTGTTACAAAAAAAAGTGACAAACATTAATATATTCTACTATTGTTATAATTACCAATTGAAATAAATGTGGGATATAAGATATGTGTTAACAATTCTGAATTTAAAGATTATAACATTTTTCTTAAAAAATAAATAAGAATGCATGAATATACATTGAAATAAATTATAGTTTTAACAATCAGGAATAAGCTATATTTTAACAATCAGGAATTATTTAAAGGCATAATATCACAGATATTTATGGTTGTTTTGGACTAGTTCTTATAGCTATAACTGCAAAGTACATTCACTTGACATACATAAAATCATGTTTGTACTTCCAAAAAGCTTTCCACCGCTGT
>JAUTBV010025565.1:0-21522 GCA_032361325.1 Lepetodrilus fucensis | reverse complement strand
CCAGACATGAGGACTGGTAAGTCTGAGAAGTTACCCGTCCTCATACATGTTGGCCGGTGATCGATGATATACATCTTGAAAAACGAACAAGAAGAAACATGACATGCGGGCGTGCAAGGATAAAATGTTACCTCTCCTCGATGAAAATAACCCATCATGGGCGTGCGGACAGGCTATATTTCGAACACTCTCTAATGGTGATATGGAACAATATAAATGTCCATTATTGTTAGGTTTGTGTGTATGGTGTGTATGATACACTATACTGTCATTGTGTAGTACCAGGTCTATTGCTATGCTCTGTGCTACAGGTGGTCCAGGTTTCCTTCTACCATAAACTGACAAGCCGAAATATGAGCGAAATAATCTTTAAAGTTGCTCTAAACCAATTCACACACAAAAAACAGATACATATATACAGTTTGATGTTCATTGATTCAGTGTATATCTTAAATACAGTTTACAAAGTATAGATTATGGCTGGATCTTTGCATGTATTTATTGTCCATGTATATGGTTCAGCTTAAAGTTCACGCATTGTTCACTGTCTGATTTTTTATGTCATCCTGTTCCACCTTCTTCCTGATGAATTAACTACATGTACACTCACTGCTTAATTAAATCGGAAAATAGAGCGTTTCCGCAATGGAAAATCTTAAATTAAATGCCATGAAATATATTAGATGTTAATTTGTTTTAAAGTTGGGATTTAGATCCGCTTTCAAGATTATTTCACTTATATCACAGCTTGTCAGTTTAGGGAAGGAGGAAACCCACAATATCTGTAGTAGTGCTTAATCGTTGCAGTAAAACTGTGAGCACCGGCTGGTACTGACAAACCAAGGATGATAAGTGCATTGGCACGGTATAGACAGCTCATCTTATGATCGCGTTAGAAAGGGGACTTTCTTGTTAACTAGCTGATGATGATGACTATGATACAGCCTGGCCTGGACATTTGCACTATAATTCAACCGATTCTCGTTAACTGTGGACTATAGCTAGGACGTTCATTGGAATCTGTCAAATATTTGGTCTTGGGTATATTAAGCAAGGTTGGGAGTACTGTTAATAAGACATTTAACCAAGATGACCAGGTTTACGTAGACATTGTCTAAGGTGGATTACATTGTACTTTTATTCCAGAAGATTTTAGTCCTTTTGTTTCTTAATCATTGGACTTAAATATCATTGTTACATCATAAATTTGGATGTTTATTTAAATGTTATGGGACTGGACCTAACGAATATATAAAAACATAATTGTTTTAAAGAGACAAAATTAGACGAATTAAGTTGCGAATTAGATGAACAAATCTTTAATTTGTTAATATGAAAATAGTGCTGTCATGTTATAGTGCTGGTCTTATCTGATATGTGTAAGAAATAATTTGAAAGATAGATACATGTAATTTGACGAAAATAAATTTTTAAGTCAATAATTAGACGAAAAATGTTTAAGTCGTACATTGAAAAGCATTAACATTCTTGAATTTAAATCACTATATTTGCTACAAATTTGGGTGTGTAATTTTCTAGGTGTGGAATTAAACATTCCTCAGATTAGAACCATCCACAATTCAACGTTCTCATTTTACAGTAAACAGGGTCTTTAACGGGCTGTTTACTTATGTGGATTAACATAAAAAATCTGAATTGATAAGGCAGGGTATCTAGTGAACATCACAAAATCTTCCTCAGTGAAATATTATCCAAGCCTTTTGTTGTTTCTTTGTTCGATTAGGGTGGCGGTATCGTTTTCAAGGAGACTGAAACTGTAATTCTAGCTGCTGTAGATACACGGATGCCATCTATAAGTATAAGATGGCCGATTTGGCTTTTTGCACACGATCTCACATTGTGTACACAGCAAGTATTCTACATACTTACGACATAAAGACCGAACGTTCTGTTAATGAAAAACGCACACAATCATTGGGCCCTTTGAATAAAATTGAATAACATTTTCTATAGGATGAGCACATTTTCAATTTGTTTGAAGATGGATTTTGTGATAGATTCAACGGGAGCCGGTGGTTTTCTTATCCTTGGTTTGATTTCTCTAGCCGACCCATGCTCGCTTGGCTTAACGCAAACAGTAGCTGCCCTGTGTAATAATATTTTATATAAACCGACTCGTCTTTCTAATGCGAAGTACTTTAGTATCTCGTACCATCTTACACGGTCCAGAGGGCATGAACACTTCCTAGGGAATAGAGTGGATTTAATCATGTTCGCATGAATGATGCTTTCGCATAGTTGAACGGCAGTATATTTTTCACCTGTACACACCTGTAGAGTTTAGCCCAAGGCTCATCAATCCGTATCCCTACTCTCTTCCCTGGCCTATTCACCACGTAGTGCCGTGTTTTATTGTTGTATTATGCAGGCTTTTTTAACCACCACTTGTCCCCACCCCCAACCGCCACTCCCCTACCCTGCCACCCAGCCACCCAAACCTCCAAGGTTGATGGACTGACTACAAGAAAAATCCCCTGTGTGATTTTAAAGATAACGAGACGTTGATGTTAATTTTAATTTTAATTTTAATGTTGGGTGTTTTAATGACTCCTGTTTGTTTATTGTGGAGACATTATCAGTTCAATTTTTATATTAACCCTCTCCCTGCTGGATTAGGCACATATACAGCTCTTTAGGGCATCTCCGGTTGCCTTCAGCATAGTAAGGGTTAGTCATAAGCTCTGGATTATTGGGCAAAACTGGTTGCCTCAAGGAGTTAGAAGGGTTAAATTGTTCATAAAAGTAGACGAATTGTAGATACTATTCATAAGAATAAATGAATTTCAGATGTTTTCACCACATTTACATTTACTGCAATGCTAAGCACAGAAAGAGCCAAAATAAACTTGTTTTTTATTTAGATTCATGGTTTAGATAAACGTGCATTTTGGAGACACAACTACCAGTAATCGAAATTACTATCGCATTCACCAGTATATACATCATACTTCTGTACGTGATGTCACCTCTCAACCAGGAGTGGGTCCTAGTCCATTCTTTGCGTTTCTGTCTCCCGTCAGTCATATTTACGACCTACGCCAAGACAGAAGCACACGTATGATGTACGATCTGCACAAAGACAGCGCAGACATTCCCGAGACCGGTGACGTAAACATAACCTTCTGCCGTCGCGGTGTCGCAGTCAGCTGACCGTTTACCCTCCTCGTGTTTTTTTTCCCTCCACCTCCCTCGTTCTAATTAGCTCCTACAGGTTATTGAGAACCGATGTTTGCCAGCGACAACCTGGCATGATAACACAATGTTGACAGAAACCAGAGTGTAATGTCTTATTCCTGTGGAGCTATCATCGTATGCCGATAAGAATTTATTGGACAAATATAATTTTCTATTGTTCGATTTTAATTGCTTGTCGAGAGCAATACTTCTCATTGAGTCCCTTCGTTCTTAATCTTATTAACATGGCCGTGTACGGGATAATGTTTTCCTGGCAACTACTCTTCGGTGACAGTCATGGCCATGCCGTGAAGTTTGGAATGGTCGTAATTTCGGCAGACCGGTCATCACAGATAAATTCCATGACACAGGTCAGATAAGATTTTTACCAGAGGCGTTCCTTGTGATTGTTCACCAGCTTGACATCTGAGATAAGAGCATGGAACGGTGGACGAGTTCTTCCTCTGATTGTCCGGTTGACACGACCATTGTCGCGGTAACCAATGGTCGCGGTAACCGTGACCATTGTCCATAACACGACCATTGTCGTGGCAGCAGGGCCATTAACCGTCACTCTGCTGGATTAAATCGTAATCGTTGTTCAATGGGCATGTCCAGTAGCCTGCAGGTAGGAAAGGGTTAAATTAATGTGGACACATTTAGTAACCAATGGGTCTTCCTTTTGGAGGTGCACTGTAGTGTTGCAGAGAAACAGTGCAGGACAATTGTCTAGGACATTTTTTGATTGGTCCAGTTAGCAGTGGTTATCAAGGCCACATCAAGGCCCGTTTGACCACTGTCCATAAACAAGCATCCCCTATTGAAATCATCCCCTATTGAAATCATCCTCTATTGAAATCTGGATGAATGGGATTGAATGTTCTATAGCGTCACCAGAGTTGACAATCTCTCTTGGTTGTGACATCCAACGTTTTTGAAGTTTGAACTTTGCATTTGTGAGATCATATTTTCTGTTATTTGGTGCAGTCTAAGAATCCTGTTTCTTTAATCATCATGTAAATTAGTGTTTGCTCGTATATCGCATTTCGTAGACTTCACACGGACGTGGATAAAGCTTCAATCAAATGCTAAGCAAATACCATTGCCTGCTCACCAGTATGGCAGAATTTCGAGGGACAATCTTTAAAGGCTATCAATGTCGTTATTAGAAGCAGAAAAGATATTTGAAGATAATTAGACGTGAGACTGTCATTGCCTGTATAACCAGTAGAGGAATTAGATATGCCATGTAGTTCATCTTCCTGCAATCTGAGTGCAGTTTGACGTTGAATTATGGTACTTTAATATAAAGTAATGGCCATTTCTTAACTCGCAAATCACTGTTAGTGACAGTCAATTTTGAGACATTTATAGACAAATTTGGATGTTAATTTGTTGCAATTATCAAAGCTAATTATTAAAACTAATAACGACCAATGTGGTTATTATTGAATAAATGAGTATGTTGGAGTTACAAATTTTACATTTTGTTTTTAACGTTGTAGCGTTGCACCATTAGGTTCTTGACTTGCAGCGAGAACTTGGTGAACTACCGTACCAGAATCTTGATAATAACACAGTGTTTACGTGTATGTTTTTAACGTTGTAGCATTGCACCATTCGGTTCTTAACTTGCAGTGAGAACTCGGTGAATTACCGTACCAGAATCTTGATAATAACACGGTGTTTATGTGTATGTTTTCAAAACACATTAATTCATTACACATATCCTTTATAGATCGGACTGTAAACAAATATTAAGCCCTCGTTAATAATTTCACTCTCAAAAATTACCGAAGAGCATATTTCAAATTGTCTACGATGTGTCAAAGATAATTATTCTGATATTAGGATTGCGAAATAATTGACAGCTTGGTATTTTAATAGCCTCGAGCCGCGTACGCGATAACAGCCTGTGAAGTTTCGCGCCCATCCGCTGTGAGCGTTTGATGGCAGTATGTATAAACTGGTTTTGGTTCAAACACGGAAGTGCCAGTGGATGCATGTAGTGGAAAACATGCTGTTTGTACAAGTTTTTTTCGCTGTAAGCCAATGACCTTGACCTTTGTGCGAATGTCAAAAGCTGGAGTACCCCGGACCATCCGCCAGAGTGTATTTGATGTCGCCAGGAGCTGTTTAAACTCCGATATTGACCGCGATGTAACTAAAATTGGCCTGTCTTTCATCTCCACACACAATGACACTTTACTCAATCTTGTGCGCCATTCTCAAAATAGACGGAAAATCGCGTCCAGGTATTTTCCCCGGCATCGGCAGGAGAGATGTGTAGTCAGTTTTGGTAGTATGAGGAACGTTTCCCATTTCTTTTTGCGCGCTGTGAAAATTATAAACATTCACACATTCTTCGGTTGTTTATTTGTATGGGCATTGTGTCTGTTTTTGCAGAAATTCTGTTTTGTTTGGCATTCACCCTAGCTCATCCCATTGAAATATCTCTGATATCTCTGTCCTGTCATCAAACCAGGCATCCATTCATCAAAAAGGAAATGTATATAGACATATAAATATACATAGATGTGTAGATATGTCGGTACTGGTAAGTAGGTAATTAGGTAGGTCGTTGGCAGTAGGTGGGTAGGTCAGGTAGGTGGGTGGTAGGAATAGATGTAACTTGGTAGTGGCTAGTTAGTAGGTAGGTAGCAGGTAAATGTAGTTAGCTTAGGTAGCAGGTAAATGTAGTTAGCTTGGTAGTATGTATAGGTATAGTAGGTAGAATGTGCTTTCATTACCGTGTACCTTGGTCTGTCCGCACCAGCCAGTGCTCGCAGGTTTATTGCAACATCCAGTGCTATGGATGTTGCAGGTTTCCTCCTGCTGTAAACTGACAAGTTGTGAAATAATCTTGAAAACAGCTCTAAACCCCAATACAAAAACAAAGAAGAAGAAAGGTAGTAGTTAAAGTTCATGATAGCTTTGTAGCAAGGTAGGGGGTGGAATAAGTAGGTTTGCTTGATATTTCCAAGAGAGAGAGGGAGGGGGAAAGGAGGAAAGAGGGAGAGGGGAGAGAGTGAGAGGAGCTAGATATAAAGAAAGAGAGAGGGGAGGAGAGAGAGAGGGAGGCAGGAGAGAGAGACAAGGGAAAGCGATAAGAGTGTGGGAGGCAGGAGGAGAGAGAGAGTAGCATGGCAAAAAGAGTGAGAAAGGGAGAGGAGAGGAAGGAGAGATATAAAGAAGGAGAGGGAGGAGAGAATAAAGAGAGGTAGGGAGGAGAAAGAAAGGAAAGGTAGGTAGACTTGTTCTACCATCATCACCTCACATTACACTGGAGACCTGCAGGCTAGAGGTGACTGAGCACCACTGTACTCTCTCTCTCTCTCTCTCTCTCTTTCTTTCTCTCTCTCCCTCCTTCTCCCTCTCTCTCTCTATTTTTCTCTATCCCTCCTCAGTCTGTCTCTCTTTTTTTTTCTCTCTCTATCTCTTTCTCACACTCTCTCCCTCTTTCTTTCTATCTCTCTCTACATCTCTCTCTCCCTCTCTCTCTATTTTTCTCTCTCTCACTCTCTCCCTCCTCAGTCTGTCTCTGTCTCTCTCTCTCTTTCTTTCTGTCTCTTTCTCTCTCTGTCTCTCTCTCTCTCTCTCTCCCCATATATCTCTCTCTCTCCATCTATCTCTCTCTCTCTCTCTCCCTATCCCTCTCTCTCCCTCTCTCTCTCTCTTAATTGTGACACAAGTAGTCAGTCATCACGTCAGACAAGTGACAGTCCTGCAGTCCTCTAAACGCGGATCCTCCAGTCCAGCAATTTCTGCAGCAATTTCCGCCATGAATTGCAGAAACCTGACAATTTTACCAATGTTGTTGTATTGCATGTGGGGTTAAATCGGTAAATACACGACACCTCCGCAGCTTGCAGTTTGCACAGCGTGTGTCATTTGTGCAGATACAGCCTGTCTCATTTATATTCCGTGGAGATAAGTGATGTCCTCCGATCATTGCGTTGTTAATGTGTCGCTCAAATGTCCTGCTGTTTGTATAAATTGTATGTAGACTGTATAATGCGTGTATGTAGAATATGTATTATTATGTAGACTATGATACATGTATGTATCATGTATATTGAATTTTGAGTTCAACGCTCTTCCGACTGGGCAAACTCCTGAGGCAAACTCCTGAGGCAAAATCCTGAGGCAAACTCCTGGGGTAATTCCTGGGGTAACTCCTGGGGCTAAGGTGGTAGAGTGATAGACTTTCAATCCAGAAACTTGGTTTTGAATCCCAGGATTTGCACAATCCTATGTTTCATGGACTGTATCTATAGTGTAGACTGTATGTGTGAGATGTATATTGACTATATGTAGACTTGACCAAATGTTAAACTATAATGTAGACAATACCTTCAGTGGATTTATTATTCTGCATTCATAATTGTTACAATTGGGGGAAGCATTACATAGTTTTGATGACATTCTTTACCTGGCCTTTCCAGCAGTGTGAAGAAGTACTACGGATGTTGTCTATCCGTGTTTCTGTCCAGTGATAGTGTTGTCGATGTTCACGAGTGTTTCAATTAACTAATTATGCTGTATTACTGGTATTATAATCTGATCATTTTCCATTTGAGGTAACTGTACATGGAAATGTTTATTATCTACTCAGTGGTTGTTATGAAATATTTATTTTTAGAGTAGATTTCTTTGCTTCGTTGGTTCATTCTAATTTTGACAAAATATAGAGTGCAGTTCAATGGTCAATGATGTCAACTGATAGAATTTAAATCACATATGTTCCATGTTCATGTAGAAACCTGGTCTGGGTGTAAATTTTGTTCTAGGTCTAGTTCATGCAGGGTCATTCCTGGTCTAAACCCTGGTCTGGTTTCTACTTCCGGGTCTGAATCTGGTTCCAAGTCTTATAGTTCCCAATCTGGGTCTAGTTCATTGTCTAGATCCTTCTGGGTTTATCTCCTGGTCTAAATCTTAGTCTAATTGTAATTCCTGGTCTGTGTCTATTCCTGGTCTAGATCCTCGATCTGGGTCTAGCTCCTGGTCTAAATCTTAGTCTAATTGTAATTCCTGGTCTGTGTCTATTCCTGGTCTAGATCCTGGTATGGCTGCAGTTCCTGGTCTTGGTCCGATTCCAACTTCCAGTTTCCATTCAGACTAGTTCCTGGTCTAGATCCTGGTTTGGGTCTTGTTCCCTTTCCGAGTACTTAATTCCCAGTCCCAGTCTAATTCCTGGTACAGGTCTGGTTCCCGGACTCGGAAGTGTGACATCACGGACTCGGAAGTGTGACATCACCAAGTTGCCGATACAGCGGGTTCACATGCAGTCGAGACTCAGCCATTATGATGGATAATCAGACAACTTATTTACTAGCTTCCTGCATCTATGTAAGCTAATATATCAGATATTATGCGTCCGTGTCTTGTCCCGAGGTGAAAAGTTGTCCGTACGAGGACGTAACCGCCTCGTTTCACCTCGATGACACCGCCCACGAACATTAATAAGAAACACTGTTAGATCATGTGATCTTCGGGAACTCATCTAGGGTCAAGTGACTTGATGACTGGCCGAAATCAGAGTTCACCGGCGAGCTTCAGGCCGTCCCAAGTGACCTTATGGCTTGCACATTAACTCATCGGGGTAATTATTAAGATGTCTTTGTAGATTTGTTGACCTGATGTCATAATATGATTTCCTTGATTTTTCTTCTTCATGATGGGAAAGTTGCTGAAAAGAATCCACTGTTGTTAAATGAACCAAAATAGAAAGAAAGAAATTATATTAAAAGAAGTCCAACTAAGTTGAGAGAAGTTCAACATTTAGATTTACTAATGGTATAGTTGTACCAAGATTTAACTTGAAATTGAAAGACATACCAAGATTGGAAGATGTATCAAGATTTAACTTGATATTGAAAGATGTACCCAGGTTTAACTTGATATTGGAAGATGTACCAAGGTTTAACTTTATTGAAAGATGTACCAAGGCTTAACTTGATTTTGAAATACGTACCACGGTTTAACTTTATTGAAAGATGTACCAAGGTTTAACTTGATATTGAAATATGTACCAAGATTCAACTTTATATTTAGTGATTGATTGACTCATTGTTGACAGGATGTTCAAAGCGGACCCAATGTTGGTTCCGAAGTCATTATTACTCTAATTTACATTAGATTTCCAATTGACCCACATGTGAAATAGAGATGGGCTTTTGGATGACATTTCACTTCCGGAAATTACTGAGCTAATAATCCTACAATGAAACACACTTGGAGCCCATAGAAAACATCAGTTTAAAGGTTTGTCATTCGTAATAGTCCAAATGTTTTGTGTTGCATTATACATTCTTAATGATGTTTAACATTTGACCTATGGTTTCCTTCTTGCAAAGAGATTGAGGTGCAATGTTCATTTAACCCTCTCCCTGCCGGATTAGACACAGGCAATGATCTTTGAGATCTCCAATTGCCTTCAGAATGGAGAGGGTTAACCTTCTCCCTACAGGATTAGAATCAGGCACTGTTCTTTGAGATCTCCAGTTGCCTTCAGAAAGGAGAAGGTTAACATTCTCCCTGCTGGATTAGACACGGGCACTGTTCTTTAGGGAATCTCTGGTTGCCTCCAGCAGAGAGAGGGTTAACGAACACCAATGTAAATATTTTGATAGGATTGGGCTGGTGAGGAAGTTTGGGGTTTTGCCACAGTGTTATTTATGATGATCTGTTTATGTTTGGAGGAGAACCTGAAATAACTATGTGTTATGTCAAACCTTATGAGCCATGAACGGTAGGCTAAGACAAGGATGATAAACTGCAAATGTGGACGTTACATCTCAATATTCAAACAGGCCTCCACCACTGCCGAGATACTAGGATTTGAACTCCAACCTATACGAGGAAACAGATTTAGTGGTTATTGCTGTGGCTGAAATAATATTATATGACTTCAATTTAACCTTCATTCTACTGGTGGCTTTGTTGGTTGGTTTGGGGTTTAAAGTCACTTTCTAGAATATTTCACTAATATCATGACTTGCATGCATACTGGTGGCAATTGGAAATGCCTGCAGAGAAGGTTAGGTGAAGGTAGGGATCGAAATTAACACTAGTCTGCCAGCCCGGGCAATTTTTCCCTACAATGCTAATGGTGTCCTAAGGGCTAATAGAAATTCATAACATTTGTTATTTGTATCACTATTTGGGCTAGTAAGTTTTAAAGTTAGTTTCTATCGCTGGACGGCTGTGATAAAATTATGACGTCAGTTTAACCTTCGTACTGCTGTTGGCACCTTCAGATGCCCATGGAGAAGGTCAAATGACACCCAATGTCCAGCAGTGACAATGGAATGCAGTTAAAGTGCCACCGACCCCAGATGATGAGCAGTCAGACCCAGATAATTGTAAATTAACCGCTAATTTGCATTGAGGAAATTGTCCCTGAAAGGTCGTGATGTTCACACTGGAAATCATCCCCCCCCTTCTCTCCAATCATCTACCCCTCCCCCTGTTCCCCCAGAATGTTCTGTATAACAAGTGCCATTATTTGATGGTCAACTTTGTGACGCAGTTTATGCACAATCTGTTAGAATGTCAGTCACTGCTATTATAGTCACACGAAAAACAATATCAAAAATATTTTCAATTTGTATTTGGAAAAATAGAATGTGTGTTCTGTATATTGTTTGTATTACATGTAATAAATGCTATCTGGTAGCCACCATGTATCATCATTCTGACATGAAAAACATAAGGGTTTATTTTAGCCCAAATATTATTCCTTATAAATAATTTCATCATGAGATTACTAAACGTGATTCTGTGAATATTTTTTTAAACAAAATCAATTTATTTCCAAAATTTTTTTGATCCACGAACAGTCAACTTAATGGCTATCTGAAGATGTCTCCATGTTCTGTGTATATATTCACGTATACATACCACACACACACACACACCCACACTTATATTCTGGTATCCAACATCCCCTCATCATACGTTGGTCGACATGTGACAATTCAGCATTATAGGAGAATTATCGCAATTTAATTTTTAGGCCATTAACTTAAAGCCTGCGGGACATAATGCTAGAAATGGACATTTTATTCAGATTTATATTATCACAACTTTTTATGTACTTTTTGTCAGGCAAAAAATATTACTTTTTTTTCTTTCTATATTCCCATTAGTTTTTAGGTCATGGAATTATGGTTCTACTTACCATATACACAATGAGACAGATTTACCGCACTAGCGCTATATATGAGTTATTTCTTAGCGAACAGCGTCGTCACTTTCCTTGTGGGTGATATCACGGGTCAGCAGTTCACATATCGCCCATCAAATATGGAATATATATATACCTAGCTGCTATCATTTCCATACCCAGAGTTTGATCATAGAACTCCAGTATCATTAGTTGGTGATTTGACTAATGGGAATATTAATATTTATACAACTCTTGTGGATAAACGCCCTTCATTTGTGGGTTAAGAGTCTTTAAATAGAAATACTTTCTAATGATGATTAATATAATGCTGGTATTTTTATTCACAAATAAGCTCTACACAGGTCAACCCAAAGCTAATATAAATGTATTATCTCTCCCCCACCCGCTAAAGCATGGTCTTCCTTGCTGACAACCCATGCAGTGACAACCATCACCCATTCACCAATTCAACATTTACCCATTCCTCTATAAGTCTTCATCAAAACAACTTGCCCATTCTTTAAGTCTTACAACTGTCACCCATTCCTTAAGTCTTCACCCTTACAACTTTCCCATTCCTTAAGTCTTTCAACCACCACCCATTCCTTAATTCTTCACCCTTACAATTTGCCCATTCCTTAAGTCCTACAACTGCCACCCATTCCTTTAGAGAGGTTTTCCAGCAAAAACATACCAAGATCACATTGGTATTAATATTTATAAACTTGCTCTTCCACCCAAAAATTATTTTGCTTAATGACAACATCAGAATATTTGTATGTTCTGAACTTGCGCATTAAAATGACTAATTTTTCTAGAACAGGGTGACTATTAAAAAAACCCAACCTATTGAACACCATGGGTGTGGGTGTATGTGCGTATGTGTAGTGTGTATTTGGAAGGGCAGGTAGGCAGTAAATTATGCCTGGTTTATGATGCATTAAAGACCTGTATATGAAGAGGCACATGTACCCCGCTCTGAGCATAGCCAGCCAGACAGCCCTGTGAGGTAGTTTATGATGCATACTACAGGCAGTCTCACCTCTTAGTAAATTTCATTATGTATTTCTCAAACAGAGCCAGCCTTTGTTGTGTGGCTATTGTCCATTGTCAGTCTCAATGTGATGTAGGTATTTCTGCCCACTATCCACAAATGTACTTCTTTATTGTTTGAGATTTTCTGGATTGGTGCCTTCAGTGAATACATGAGATTGATCCTAACTGCTGCAGCATTGCCTAGAAAGCTTTATAGTACTGGCCAGTTCATCTGGAATGTATATATATCAGGTAAAAAAATGTGTAACAGCCATAAAAATTGGGATACTAACTACTACAATGAAATCGTCGCCAATGGGTGAAAGATTCCCGCAGCGACGTTAAACTCCATATTCACTCACTCACTACAATGAAAATCTGGTTATTGGTTTGAAGTTGCTGTATGGATGTATGTAACTCTTATGAATGTCTGTGTGTTTATCCAATATATATGAAGGTATTCAGCTGGTATTCATGTGAATGGATTCCATAAAACCTTTTGTTACTTGTTGAAACCATCTTGTTGAAATCTCAAACTTTACTCGGTGTCATTTGTGAGATACTATTGAAGGCATATGTATCAACATATTCTAGATCCAAGACTTCTCTGAATGAAGACACATGAGGTGATTTGCCTTCCTGATATTACTCAGCTAATCAGATGTTATTAGAAGGTACACATGTATCTCATACTGGTCTTGGACAGTGGGATTACCCTTTTGGCTAACCATCCAGGCAACTCTGGTTTGAATCTGAAGGCATGTAGAAGCACACAAGTTACTGAAGGCACATGCATTACAGATGTATAACGTATTAAAGGCATATAAAAGCATGCAAGTTACTGAAGACACACTACTAATTACTAAATGCATACAAATTACAATGACACAAGTTACAGAAGGCACACAAGTTAAGAATACACACAAGTTACTGAGACACAAGTTACTGAAGGCACACAAGTTACTGAGACACAAGTTACAGAAGGCACACAAGTTACAGAAGGCACACAAGTTACAGAAGGCACAAATTACAGAAGGCACACAAGTTATAGAAGGCACACAAGTTACAGAAGGTACACAAGTTACAGAATACACACAAGTTACTGAAGGCACTCAAAGTTACAGAAGGCACTCAAGTTACAGAAGGCACACAAGTTACAGAAGGCACACACGTTACAGAAGGCACACAAGTTACAGAAGGCACACAAGTTACAGAAGGCACACAAGTTCACTTATGATGGGATTAACAATAAGAATGAAGTAATGCACTGCAGGACCTACAGCTGGTGTCAAAGACCTGTGAAGTTTGTAATGCTAGACACCCCAGCTGGACACTCTCAATGAAATACTGGACACTCTCAATGAAATACTGGACACTCTCAAAGAAATACTGGACACTCTCAATGAAATACCAGCCACAGGGGAAGCTTCCACTATTGAGAAGTCTGTCCACCGTGAATAACATGTATTATCTGTGGCTCCACCGTGAATAACATATATTATCTGTGGCACCACTGCCTTGGTCCAAGTATTCCACTCACACTGTCGTCGTGTCGTCACTGTTTGATGCCGCCTGTCTGCAGAACGCGTCTTTAATCCGTTCTCAATGACACAATCATGTCAGTATTCAACTCCCTTTTACGTCAATGCAATGCACTGTGTTCTAGTCATTGCACAGGTCTGTTTAGGTCTTTACATTGAAAGGGGGGAGAGTTTTGGTGTATTAGGAATGACTATTTAATATAGCATTGACTTGCTAGCAGAGCTGTATGATGTCACTATTTATGCCGCTTTGATGTGACAACTGTTGTGTGATATTGTACAGCGGTAGTGGCTTTGTATATGTTAGTATATCTATATGTAGCAAAATTGTCATAATTCTTTTGAAAATATTTTCAGTTCCAAAGAATTCTTTAACCTTTCACTAGAATTGCTCAATAGGGTATTTATTCTGGTAGAACTGTTCAACAGGGCAGCTATTATTGCCACTAGGGTGGTGAAGGTTAAATGTATAGTCATATGACGACTGAAGTAAAACCTACAACTTTGGGGAATCTTCAATCTCAGTATAGTTTCAGAACCTTATAATATCTTGTTATGAGATTGTTGTATTTCAACAAATACTCGTTTGTTTTCAATGGCTTTTGTTTTCTGTGAATATTTGAATCTTAAATAAAAAATGTCTATATTTGATGTAGAATTGATACATTGACAGTGATTAATGAGGATTCTATTTCTTCCCAGATACACCTCCTATTCATAGTTTACAAATATTGTCATTTCAATAGAGCTCCATCTGAGGTTTTTTTCGCACTGGCTGTATGACATTGCACACATCACATCAGTTTAAAAATTTCTTTTAAGTCGTTTGCAGTCATTTGCTAAGCTCACTCGAGAACGTCTAGCATGTGTTTGAAACAAACGAGAAATGTTGGTTTTAATTATTGATCTGGTGTTTGTAAATACGCACTCACCCGTCTGCTTGACGCCGTTAGTGCGGTGGCAGCTTGAACAGCATCGTGGGCGGAATATGGAATCCTGCACTAAAGATTGCGGAATATGGAATCTGGTACTGAGATTAGGTAATATTTTGAGTACGATTTCATGGTCGAGCTAAAATTGTATATGATCATTTTTGAACAAATCTTTGAGTCGAAAAAGAAATCTTATACTCAAGAAAGTTCCGTAATCTCAGTGCCTGAACGTTTCTGCCGAGTGTTTGCACGTCATCGTAGTGGAGACGTACTTCTTCCAAAAAAATATGCTATACTGTAATTTGAAACATGTTCACATGGATGTTCCATTTTATGGTGTTCTGTAGTTTGCTGCAGGATTTATTGCTAACTTTGATTAGTAATATTATTCTTTATTATTATTATTATTATTATTATTATTATTATTATTATTATTGATTTTTCTAGAGCGAAAGAGTTTGCTGCAAGATTTAACTTTGATTTTTATAATTGTATTATTTTTATTGTTATTTTTATTATTATTATTATTATTATTGTTATTATTGTTGTTATTTGTATTGTTATTATCATTACTTTCACTGACCTTGCCTGAACCTGCTGGTAGATAACCTGAGTTACTTATAATCTGAATAGTATCATTTTCAGACTTGAGATTCATGACTAGTAATAAACGTGAGCTATTATAGTAAGTCTCTCTGGTCCTTGTCTGGCAGTATTTTTAGAAAGTCATATCTATATTGGTAAAAAAATGCTTCTGTTATTCTTTTGTAGATATATATATAAAATTAATGTCTGTCCTATTTCAAACACGGCCATGTCTCCTATTTACAAGAATGCCAAGGGCAATCAGAAACTACAAAGAGACTACATTATTGGTGAAGCCCATCCATCACAAAACATTTACGTAAATTGTGCTGTGAACCAATCCAGGAAGCAATGGTATCCATAAACTTTCTGAGAGATTTCTTGGGTATATTGTGATCAAATTATTTCTCGGTAAATTAAAGGCCCCGATCTATTTTTTCTTTTCATTCATCTATTTCATTCATAATGCAGGACAAGACAGCCAAAGGGAGAAAACAACTAAAATTTGGGAGTATAAAGTAGGTTGAACAGTTAACTAATGTTAAAGGTCAGTGGTGTCCAGCATCTTCTAGTTTTGCGGAAAAGTTATCCTTTGATTTATTTTGTTTTCTGTCTATAAATAGTGTGTGTTCACTTTGCAACTACAGTCTCAATTGACTATAAGAAACAAAGGTCAAGGTCATAGCTGGGAATGTACATGGAGGTTTGGGGCGAAATTTGGAAACTTTCCTATTTGTGAGGTTAATGTGATGAACAATTTTGTACATTAGTAGCAACGAATGTTTTACATTACTGTGGAGTTGTAGCCACCCACTTATATTACAGATAATTACAGAGATAACAGTGGAGTTTATTCATAAATTGTTCATTACATGGTTATCATGACCTTCAAGTTGTTTATTTTTTAGGAAGGTCAAGGACACAACTTCTTTCCTAAATAATTTGGCTTATTTGTAATTTATATGGAGTTACTAAAATGTATTAATGAAAGCAGATCATTGTCGTGTAAAATACTGAAATAGTAAACAAAATTTGAAATGTCAACCATGATGACCCACTTTGTCTAGGTCATTATGACCTACTTTGTCTAGGTCATTATGACCTACATTGTCTAGGTCATGATAGCCTACTTTGTATATGTCATGGTGGCCTTATCTAGGTCATGATGGCCTATTTTGTCTAGGTCATGATAGCCTACATTATCTAGGTCACAATGGCCTACTTTGTCTCTAGCAAGACAACCAGTTAGTTTTGCTGTGGTTTACTATGTCTCTGTGTAGTTCCAACCATAATGTTGAAGGAATGGTGGAAGTTGGCTTCATTATTTAATCTTTTTGTTCGGGAGTAAATAACCCAATTTTAGGCTTTTTTTAAATTTTATTTTTTATTTTTTAAATCTTTTTCTTTTTGTAATTTCATCACCTTAGTCTCTTTTGTTGAAGTAAGTTATGCTTGTCTAGAAATACACTTGGGCATGTTTGTGGTTTCTGCAGCAATACATCAACTGCTGATGACTTGAGTTATGTAAATGGTACAAAAATAGACACTTAACACAACAGAACTGTCAAAACGCGTGTCAACTTGTATGTTGGTAATGTATATACTTTTGATCTTTTTCTTTGATGTCGAGCGCATTATCCAGCTACTGTGTCTTCCCAGGCTAAATTGAACTGCATATTGTGATTGATGGAAGATAATTAATCAGATGTTGTATGTATTTGTCGTTAATTTGTGTGACTGGCACTGTCTGCGTCATATTTAATGTCTGTCTTAACAGCAATGTCTATACTGTATGTAAGTGTTTGTTAGAAGTATCTGTGTTGGCAGTTATAGTAGTGTTTGTGTCTGTGTTAGAAATTGTGTCTGTGTTAGTTGTAGTGTTAGTGGTTGTGGCTGTGTCAGTGGTTGTCTGTGTTAGAAATTGTGTCTGTGTTAGTTGTAGTTTTAGTGGTTGTGCCTGTGTTAGTGGTTGTCTGTTAGAAATTGTGTCTTAGTTGTAGTGTTAGTGGTTGTGCCTGTGTCAATGGTTGTCTGTGTTAGAAATCGTGTTTGTATTATTTGTAGTGTTAGTGGTTGTGCCTGTGTTAGTGGTTGTCTGGGGCGGGATGTAGTGCAGTGGTAGAACGTTGGACTTTGGAGCCAAAGGTTCTTGGTTCAAATCCCACCACTTTACCTTTCCGACATGATATTGTTAGGATACACTGTCTGTAGAGTGGTAATAAAGTTATCATCCTTGGTCTGTCAGTACCAGTTGGTGCTGGCAGGTTTACTTCAACATTCAGCACTGTCCTAAACTGACAAGTCATGATATTAGTGAAAGATTCTAGAAAGAGACCCTAAACCCTTATTTAAAAATAAAATATAATTGTTTGTGTTCGAAATTATATCTGTGTTAGTGGTTGTGATAAGCACTGTTGGTAGTTTGTAGTTTGTGTCTGTTAGTGTTTGTGGTTGTGTTAGTGATTGTCTCTGTGTCAGTGATTGTCTCTGTGTTAGTGGGTGTGTCTGTATCTATTAGTCATCTCCATTTTCAATATGAACAGGATATCTATCATTTGAACTGTTAAAGTCAGAAATTGTATGGATCAGCATATGAATTAATTTAATAACATCTTTATAAATAAAATAAAAAATAAAAAATAATTAAATACATAAATACATAAGCATATCACACTAAATCAAATTGTATGCTTCATGTATACACACACACACACACACATACACAGAGACACACTGTACGGTACACTCACACACATACACACACACAGACACATACTGCTAGACACTGCACAGACACACACACACATATACACAGAGACACACACATACATACAGACACACACACATACTGTTAGACACATACACACACTGTTAGACAGACACACACACACACACACACATACACACACACACACATACATACATAACATAGTACATACAGACACACACTGTTAGACACACACATACATACATACATAGTACATACATACATAGTACATACAGACACACACTGTTCAAGACACACACACACATACATACATAGTACATACATACATAGTACATACAGACACACACTGTTAGACACACACACACACATACATACATAGTACATACAGACACACACTGTTAGACACACACACACACACACACACATACATAGTACATACAGACACACACTCAGACAGACATCCTAATACTATCGTGGTCATTCCAATGTTTATGGGTGTTTATAAGTAGCAGTGTTTTTAAGTATTGCCACCTCAGAGCCATCCATAAGCCATTTATTGCTGTTGCTCCGATGACATGACAAGTGCCCGTCACCGGGTGACAAGATGACCTTGTCACCATGTCCTGGGGCTAGACTTGATAGCGCAGGAGGGTGATGGAAACGTGTAGATTTCACCTGAGCTAAACAGATGATTCTCGCCTGCATTGAAACTTGAGGCATACCTGTGAGATCGTCAAATCTCATTTATGATTCCTTTGATGTTTGATTTTTTACACAGGTAAGAGGGACACAGGAAGAATTATCCTGCTGAAGGCTACAATTTTCTACATCCACTTTAAATACATGCAGATTTTTAAGAGAAATTTCAAATAAAAGAACAGCAAATTTTGAATGGTTTGAAGATTTATTGCCTTTTTCTTTGCAATAAAATGTTTCATAATGGTTCTGTTCTGTAAGTTGAAGGAGAGTAAACACAGTGAGATGACATTGGCAATGATAAATAATCAAACTGTATCAAAGTGTAATAAAATACTTCTTTTTTTCTGGTGTTGATGTATGAAGCATTCAATCGAACAATACTGCACAAGGGAAAAAGCCAAGATCTTGTTATAATATACGAGGTACATAATGACATATGACAGAAAAAAAATAGGAAACCACTTACCCAGTCATTTGTTATTGACACAAAGAGGTTATCTCAAACAGAAAAGGTTTATCATATGGAAATACATAATAACGAACAAATCTCAAAACTTAAAAATTCAAGCCTAGAAATACATTAGTTTGACAAGCATCCATTCTTATGGATTTTATGTAATTTTTCTAGAGCAAATTATTTATAGATTTATAGATTTTGGATGACTTTTCGAGAGCCATATATATATGACCCTTGATGTCAGATATCCATGAGACATCCGAGTCATCTTACGTGACTATCATACAAGCCTGAGTACTTATCTCCATGTGGAATTATTCCATATATCAATTTGATGACTTCCAAATGAGACGTATAATTTTCATTTATAGTCCAGTGAGGTCAAATGTCAGAGGTCAAATGTCGACTCAGAGGTCAGCTGTAGTGGAGGTATATTGCATTAAGCCTGAGGTAATCCAGTGTGACGACCTCATTCAGGTGAGACAGAAGATGTTTTAACTTAGAATTCCAGTTAAAGTGGCAAATATATTGTGATTTTTACCTAAGCTAGTTTTTATTATTGGTGTTATGTAATATATAGAGCTATATTTGCAAGAATCCATGCATTGGTAAAAGGATAAATTTATTAATTTTGCCGCACAAACTTGTAAAAATTAATAAATTTATCCTTTTACCTGTTGATGATAAATAATTGATTGCTTTTCTAAATTAATAATATGCTGTCAGTATCAGCAGGTGCTTACTACAGTTGCTGCAGGTTTCCTCCTGCCTTAAGCTGACCATCCATGATACAAGCAAAATATAACCTTTTAAAAGTACTATGATTCCAATACAACACCTATTAATTTCTAACATTAAAGCTAAGATTTCTTTCTGAAGGTGGTCAGTTTGGACTCTGATATCACTGTGATGGCCACTATGATTTGTGCGATACTTACACTCATTAAACTCGTGACCTGTCATGTCATGCCCTCTGACCTCCAGGTGCAAAACAACACCTGGGTATGAAGACAGATTGGATATTTCGGCTCATCGCATTGTTGAAAAATATTACGAGTCAAACTTAGAACACACTGGAATGCTGTAATTGTCTCCATACTAGATTGATCATGGCCACAGGTATTTTGGGCATCCCATGTTGCCTCCAGCAGAAAGAGTGTTAATTAGTGGACTTCACATATCTATATATAAAACATATTATTTATTTTTTTGTAAACAATTGACAATAAAAAACATGATAACATTGAAAATATCTTAATTCCTTTTGTTGAATAGATTATTGGAGTAAAACCTCAGTTTACTGAAATGCATGTCCAATTTATAGAGCTAATCCTTGTCAAAGACGTTTCATGCCAATTTTGTTTCTTTTCTCTTTTTTTTAAAAACAACTAAATTTTATTTTATTTTAATTTAATTTTAATTCTTTTTTTTTGTTTTACATTTTTTTTAAAGTCCAATTTTCCTCAATTAATTTTTGTAAAAATAGTGGGTTTTTAAAAATGTAATCTAAACAAAATTGGCAGGAATAAATACCAACTAATCACTGACCCACAAGGATTAACCTCTTAACTGCCAGTGACGTCATTAAAGTAATCACTTATGATTAATAAAGCAGGGAAATGGTTAACCCAGCTGGCCAATACCAATGTAAACACTTCATGAAAACTCATTTAATGGAAATTTGATATACCTAGATGTACCAATAGTTGGAATGATCAGCACATAGATCATTGAGACTCCAGTGTACAAATACTTTTATGGGGGGTAAAGTCAACCCTGTGGGCAACTAGAATATACACCCTACAGTGCCTATGCCCTGACCCAACCCCTACCTAACAGATCAATCAGACTCAGCTTACTGAAGTTTAATGCGTTGTTGTTATATATCTTACACCAGACAGCATTGCTGGACGTAAACATCCTTAGTGCATGGAGTCAACGTATGTTGAACATTTGGCGCCCGGCGCGGGATCTAGAGCAATGGTTCAATTTTTAAAGTTCATATTTGTCGTATACACACTGTGTATGAAGATATATCGTTGAAGAATGTAATAAGTGATGTACATGTGTATCTACAACAAGACAAAATATGTTGGGAATTAGCAGTGTATAAAACTCCAGCAATTTCACTGCCAGACATGAGGACTGGTAAGTCTGAGAAGTTAACCGTCCTCATACAT